>JASSUY010023962.1:0-14173 GCA_032466535.1 Forpus xanthops | reverse complement strand
GGAGGCAGCGGCGAGCAGGGGGAGGCGGCGGGTCCTGCGGGTACGTGGGGCCGGGTGTGGTGGTCGGGGCCGTGCCGTGCCTGGCGGACAGCGTCCCTGAGGTGCTGTGGCGGGCCTCGCGACCGTTCCTCTATCCGGCGTGGGCGCTGCGGCCCCGGCCGCGTCCGGAGGGAAAAGTTGCGGCGGTTCCTGCGGGCCGCCGCTCCGGCCCCGCGCTCGGGGTGTCGTGGCCGCAACGGGGGGCAGCGGCTGGGTGGCCCGCGGCGAAGCGCCCTTTTGTTCACCGCAGCCCGGAGAGGCGGCGACCCGGCGGTCCCCGAGCCGGCGTGGCCCTGCGGAGCGGAGAGGGGCTGGGCGTGGCGGGCGGGCGAGCAGACAGGCAGCCGAGCGGTTGTCCGCCGCCGAGCACCGCTCCGCCGGTATGTCGAGGAACTTGCTAGAACTGAGTTTGACAATGGAGCGGTAGCGCTGCCCGGCCCGCCCCTGCCAAGGTAAGTTTTGTGATGAGCGGCAGGCGCGGGTAGCGCCCAGGAGCACCGTGCACTTGTAGGGATGGGAACGGGAAAGACCCGGCTTCGGCTGTCCAAATACGACCTTCTTCTTCCCTCGCACGGTGTTTGCTGGGATGTTGCCCGTTTTTCTGCAAAGGACGCGCAGCGACCAGTACTGTTGGCAGCAGGGAATGTAGCAAAAGTGGCACTTGCAAGTAATTCTGTAGTGATTGATGGGAAGAATGGGGAACAGGCACCTCAAAATACGTCTTGACAGGAAGAATAAATGCTGCTTTTTCCTATTTTATGTAACTGCACTTTATAAAGGTCATTTATAGTTATTTGAAGAGTTCAGCTATTATTTGCAGGTTGTGTTAATGAGCAGTTACGTACTTTAAAATATCACTAAATTAGTGCAGTGCTTTAAAGGAGACAGGGATGCTGAAAACAGTGCCCAATTGTGATTAGAAATTCTGTGATTAAAATACACTAGGAATAACTTGGAATCTCTTCTGCTTCTCTATTACTGTGGAAGAGCCTTTGCACTCAAACTGAAAGATTAAGAGGGTTGTATTTTGTCTTGGGTGCACGCGGGATGTTTCATCTGCAGCCAACTCTTTACGTCATGTTGGTGCTTGTTGTGGGCTGTTCTGTAGAGCATCTCGAGCACACCTGCTTAATCTCTGCAAAGCAAGGCCGTATCTTGGTCATGGTTAGAGCTGACCTGGAAGTGTGAGAGCTGGGTGGGTTTATGAGAGGAAAGGGCCCACCTGGATGAAGGCATGCTAGTGTAATTTTCAAGCCTGCTACAGAGTTCCTTAGCACAATGTCAGAAGCTTTCACCTGCACATACTAAAGGGGAAAAAAATGCAATTTTAGTTAAGAAAGTGCCTTTTCAAATTAAAAGCAAGTTAATGCTCTTAGAATCCAAAGTTATGTTGGGGTTTATTGTTGGTTTTGGGTTTGGCTGTTTGGTTTTCTTTTTGTTTTTGAGCTGAACTTCTAACCTTTTTCAAGACTGGACATGACGTGCCCTGTTCTTAGCGCCAAAGAGGAGCAGAAAAAGAAGCGCTCTTCTCCGAAGTTGGGCTTGAGATGCAGTAGAAATCATCAAAATAACAAGAGCTGTTTCTGTTGCCTGTCCTTCATTTAATGTTTCCTCTTTCTAGGTTCATCTTGCAGAACAGGCCTCTCTCCACCAGCAGGAAAGTTTCCCCTGAGTTTGGGTCAGTCAGTGCATCTGTGGTTTTGGGTTTTCTTGTTAATTTGCATTATGTAGCAGGTACCTGCGAAGATTTACTAGAGAGCTGATGCAGGAGCATCCGCAGTGGCATTTGTTGGCAAGGATGTGTGTTAATTTGGGATCTCATTAAATGCTGAAAATCCACAGTGAATGTAGAAGGCTCAGCTAGAGGATCTCAGTGCAAGTGTTAGAATGAGCCCAGCTTTTTCCTTCTCCACGGTTCTGTGGGCTTCCTCCCTGTGCCAGAAAATTGGGTATTTTCCGTGTGGAATTTATTGGAATACCTGGGGTTGTCCTAGACTTTTAGTTTTTAAAATACATGTAGTTTTTGTAGAGCTGGGTGGCTCGCTTAGGAGGATTTCCAAAGGCTGCTTGTTTGCTTGTCCAGCTCTATATGTGTACACCTCAGTAGGCATGCGTGTGTGCGGTCACTGTAGTAGCTACCACTTTCTGTATGCTGTAGAGCATTTATGCCAGAGAGCTTGCTGTGGCTCACCTGTGGGGTGTCTTGACCGGTGGCCTGAACTCTTGCCTGGCGTGATGGGAGGTGCCCAAAGCCGTGTCAGAAATGGCTGGATTTGTTAGACCTGCTGGTGAGAAGTGAAGTTAAACCCAGTACAGGCTGCCTTGAGTTTGAAGTTGATACCCCTGTGTTGCTCCCTGAAGGCCATTTAGGTAACTTATTTCAATCTTTGAAATAATTTTCTGACCATTATACCCCATAGGGTAAGGAACGTGTCTTGGTGTCTGTATATTTTTGTTTAGCTCAGCAGAGCATATCCAGACAAAGAACATAGTCCCATGGTTGTAGTGCAGCTTTTATGGGCCTGGATTGAAATGTTATATAAACCTCTGTTTCTGTGGTACATCTTTCTCCTTTAGTCCTTAGAAGTCTCCTTTAGAATTGGTTTAAGGTTTTGAGGGCTCTTATCTGAATAGGTTTGGTAGTGTAATGTTACCTACACTTCTGAATATACAGAGCAATTTAGCAACAAAGAATTTGAAAGTTAGTATCTTGTTAAGCATGGGGATCATTCTCTTGATATGTTTTATAACCAAACCCTTGCTGTTCCGTTTAGGTCAGTGATGTTGTTGCTTCTTGCATAGCCAGAAATGGACTTAGCCAAAACTTGCAGTTTGATCATGCCAGCTTAATTTCTCACCACTCCCACAAGTTTTGTGGGAGCCACAGCTAAGGGCTCCCAGGGGCTTCTGAATTTCTGGAGAGGGGAACCCTTCCTCTGGAATCGTGTGGTATTTCTCTGAAGATTTGAAAGTGGTTATGACACTTGAGGCTTCATGTAATTTGAGACATAAGCGCAATTTTTACATACTTTACTTAAAATGGAAACTAACAAGTTAATAATAGCTCTTATCGGGGGATATTTATGTAATGGAAGCCAACAGATGCTATTTGCATCTTGAAGAGCTGATGTATAAAATGTTATGTCAGAGCCCTGGCAGGTTTTGTGCTGGCGGAGGCTGGGTCAGGTGGGAGTGGGAGATGCTGGAGATCTCAAGTGCTTGATGGCACCTCTGAGAAGTGAGATAACTATATGAAATTTTGCATTTTAGCACACAGTTGAGTTTAGCTTAATGCTGCTATTTAAAATAAAAAAGAGTGTGAGGGATGTTTTATATTTATCCATGTTAAATGATCAATTACACCGTCACTTTGAAATTACTTTACTTTAAGCTATCTTCTAGCTACGACTGCACATCTGATGTTCAGAACCCCTAAAAAGTGTGTTTATAGATACTAATTTTACTGATACTTCAACTTCAGCTGTAAGATGGTATCTGGCAAAGAAGTATTAGAAGAGTGAGGTGACAGCCTGGGTGTTGCCTTCTGTGGAGAGATGTCTGTGTAATTACTGACCTCCTCCCTGTTTCCCTAGGCTGTTCTCTCTTTTGTATTTATATACTTTCCAGTCACCCTTTTCTAGATGGCATCTGAACTTTTCTAGCATTTAAGATCTTATTTCAGTGTGTAGGAGACAAGGAATTTTGGAATTAGAGCACTCTGGGAAGCGTGATCTTGGGCCTAATGAAATCTCCTGCATTTGCAAAGCTGTAATACAGGCTTTACTGGGATTTAAGAGATGGAAGAGACCCTGAGCTGTGAGCGTGGCTGCGGAGGCTCTGCTGGCACTTGTTAAGTTGCCCTGTTCAGAGGAGCAGAAGAAGGTGGGAGTATAAGCTTGTGACTGCTGCTGCTGCTATTTGTTATAACATTCTCTTGGATTAAACACTGGGATGCTTGCTTTAGTTTGTTAAAACTTTGCTTAAAAACTTTGGAGTGCATTCCTTCTTTAACGTACACCTGCTACAGCATTAGGTTACAGAGCTGTGTTTTTTGCTTATTGAACTGAATGCTGAACGTAACATATCGTGTTGTTAATGCCTCCTTGTGTTTTAATTAGAGCTGTAGGGAGATGTTAAAAAACAGGTTTATCTCATGCCTGACTGGTCGGTAAATTGGGTATGTTTGTCGTGCGTTCTTGAGGGAATTATGTACTATTTTGCTAATCTGCCATCCAGGGCTCTCCCCACCCGCTCCTTCTTTATCTTTTTTTTTTTTTCCCCCTGTTATTCTGGGAAAAAAAAAAACAAAAAAAAACCCAAAAACAAAAAAACACACAACTTCTTGAATGTTTTCTGATGGTTTCTCATAGCTGTTAAAAGCTCCTGACTCTGTGGTTGGCCTTGCTGAGGCTCCTGTTCATGTGCTAGAGAGCAGTTTTGCACCTGTGCAAGTGGTGTGATGCACAGCAAGTCCAACAGCTTCCAAGGGTGAGTGCTGCAGTGGTAGAGTAGATGCTGGGATGCCGAAGGGAGGGGTGGCACCCTGCTTACCAGTCTGTGCAAAATGAAACAACTGACCAGGAGCATTTATTACACGTAGTTAATTCTGTGCGGCTGTGTTACGAAGTGTTTTCCAAGCTGTGTTTTAAATTTACAGGTGGCTCTTGTTTTGAAACATTCTGTTGGGTAGATAAGAAGTTGAAGGAAAACTTCTGGGTAGGACATGTCTGCATGCTGAATAGCTCTTGACTGTGATACATTGTTTGCCATATAATGTTGGATGGCTGCAGTTCTTTGAATGTGCAGATGACATACTCTGCCACAAATGCTAGGCTGAAATCTGCTGCTGAAGTTATTTTGGTTGTTAGATGCAGTTTGGTTGTTAGGTTAATACACTAATAGGTTCATAACATTGGTGTTCACAGGCACTTGAAAAAATCATAAGCAAACTGAGCTTTTGTTGATACCACTTTGAAAAAGTGAGTATTGTTTTAACAGACTTTATGATTTTTAACTAACACTTGCTTTAAGAGCATAAGATTGAGAAAGTTACTAGTTTTATCCACAAATATTTAAATCTTCCCTGTGTATCAGTTCTAGGAGAATAAAATGTCAGTGTTTTCATTCTGCTGCTAGATAGAAAATACGACATCTTGAACTGCTGGATACAAAAACATAAGGAAAAATGTGTGTCCTGTCAAGGGAAGGAAAGAGTGTCCCTAGTGGGATTACTTGTAGTTTTTAATTCTCTTTGTTGTTCTGCTTTTAACTGCTTGTATTTCTTTAATATTCTTCCAGTGTTAATTTGCAAGATTTGATATCAAAGTGGCTGTAGAGAGCTCACTGTTGGAAATAGTGCCATATCTCACCCAGGTTTTGACTTCAATGAAAGAAGAAAAAAGAACAACCAACAAAAAAGTCCCTGAAACACTGTGTGGAGCTGAAATACAGAGCGTGTGAGTGCATTAGGGATCCAAATGAGAAAATGGTAGGCTCAGCAATTATCTGGTGAGGAGGTGCCTCAGCATAAGAGGTAGCAGAAATACCTCTCCCTCTTTTATTAGTACTTCCAAGTGAAGAGGTGTAACAAACTCATACTCCTGTTCCTGCTTTCATGCAAATAGGTTCTTTTCCCAGCAGGTAACTGACTGAAATAGTGATAACAGGTGATAACTCTGCAGTGCGAAGTAAACCTTGTTAATGCGTTTGATAGGAAGGAGAAGAAATGCTCATTTTAAGCACAGAAAATACGTTGTTCTTTTTTTTTTTTTTTTTCCTCCAAGAACTGCTGATGGGCGGTCTGGCAAGGGAAAGGTTAGTGGTCGGTCATCCACGTTGCTGGGCTTTGGTAGCATTAACCTTGTTGCATGGAGTTCTAGCAACTCTTCAGCTTAATTCCAGAGCAGTTGTGTTCTTTTGCAAAAATCAAACTGACTGTCATTTAAGCAACTGAAAGGCATATACTTAAACCTGATAATGAAGATGCAGTCTTCCTTATGTTAGCAACATAATCATTCTCAGAGTAGCATAAAATGAGCAAGCTTAAGAAGCAAGTTAAGCATTTTGTCTGACAAATTTGAACTTGCAGTTCTGCAACAGAATGTGCTGAGAGTGAGGGAGGAGCTACAAGGTTGATCTTAATACAAGGTGCTTGTTAATGAGCAGCAATATTGGAATTTTGCTCTTGGCATACATGGGAAGTAAAGTTCACTCCTGCTTTATGGTGTTGATTCTTATACAGATTTTTTTTTTTTTAATTTCATTTTTATTTTAAGATGCCATACTATAGCTTCCCAGTCATGTTTTGTGAAAATTGTAGTTTTTCTTTATTCGGGTATTTTTCACATGTTTAAGTCTGTTGAACTTGGTGGTATATTTTTGATCAAAATAAGTTTTTATGCAGCTTAGCATACAAAGGGTTTACTTACCCTGGCAATTGAATATCATTTCGCCAGTGACTAGCAGGTTATATCCGTGTATATTCCTGCAGTTTTGATGAAGATCTGACTTTCTGTAATCTGATCTGTGTGCCTATACAGAGGTGAAATAGCTGTGGTGCAACTGTTATCAAATATAAAGTCTCTGGTCTGAGCTCAGGGAAAGAGGAGGAGGTTAAAAATGACTTAATGTGTGGGTACTTAGTGCATTCTCTCTTTCCTCTATTACTTAATGCTGAATATATATGTTTCTTTGCTAGGCATGTGGCGTTTTCGTTTTTCTTCCTCTATTAATGCCATAAAACTTAAGAAGGTGGGATGTAAGTTATTAGAAAGCCTGTGCTCCTGACAATTGGCACTCTATCACTCAGAGTCCGATGACTCCCATTACATGGATTAATCTGGCTTAAGTGCTTTCTCAGATCTTTTGTTTGTCATCTTCTGTGTACTTGTTCTAGATTTTGGGAAGCTTCTGCATGTAGCAGCAAACGGGGATATGCATTAATTTACATTGCTGAAGTCGAATAGCTTTTGCAGGTGCCAATTCATTCTCTAAGATTATTAAAAAGATTATTAAGATCATCCTGCTTGTTCACTTGTGCATGCTTGACTCCCACATTTCAAACAGTCCACTTCTGAGGTACAAGTGTGTTAAGAGCTGGAAAAAGTATCTAAACTAAATTAAAAAATGAGGAAGAAGAAAAACAAAAAAAAAAGCCCCAAGTGCACACAACAACTTGCATGTGTTTTATAGTTTCTACTTATCTCTCCCAGCCATGTCTTTGATGCCTTTGTTGTCTCCAGTTGGCTGTCCCCTCTTCTTTTTGCCTTGACTTCTCAGCTTTTTCCTTGTTATTGAAGAAAACAGTGTTTCTAGTGAGTGGCTCTTGGCTGTCTTGGGACCCTATAAATCAGCTAGGTCAAATTAAAGTTGTCTCCTGTGCCAGACTCCAGACGCTATGGACTTCCAGATTATTTGCAGTTGGCCTGAAAATATTTTAGCAGACCTTTGGGTTTGGTTTCGTTGGTTTTGGGGCTTTGTTGTTGCTGTTTTGTTCGTTAGGTGGTTGTTTTTAAGTAAGATTTGTGTGGGTTTGTTAGGCCTGATAAAGAAACACTTTTCCCTTGTTGGGGTTTTTATGTGAAGTGTTACTTTCTGTGGCTGGTACATATGTGTGGGTTATACATATATATAAAAGCATCATCTACTGAAAAATCAAGGTGGGATTTTTTTTTTTATATATTCATATAAAATATTCATGATATAATACTTCTCAGTGAATGGTTATATTGATGTAATGAGTATTTTGCTTATGTATTTAACAAAAACTTCTGTCATCTTTGTGCCTGTACATATGTGTAAGTTGTGCTTGGTTAAGCAAGTTGAATCAGTGTGATTTAAAATAAACACAATTGCTGATGTGTGTTTTGTCCTGATAATATGTTTCAAAAGCAGATGTACTTTTAGGTATCAAGAGGAACTGCTGGAAAAACAAGACAGTGGTAAAGCATTGGTTTAGTGGGATAACTTTAAAAACACTTAAAAGTAACCAAGATGCAGATGTCAGATACTTTCTAATAATATGATTTTCTGTCAGAATGCTATTTTTTTTCCCTTTCTTCCTTGAAATAATTTTTGTGAGGAGTCAATATTAAGCTCATTCTATCAGGGAAACTAGTGTTTAGCAATTCATATGTATTGCACTAGTGTAGCTGTGTTACAGTCATCAGGTTGGTTGTGCATGTTTAATTCTGAATAAAAGGCATTAGTTCAGGCCTTGATCAAGGCCTATAGAAGCTGAGCCTGCTTTGCTCCATACCAGGCTTTGGCCATAATAAAGCATCTTTACATCTGTGACTTAGAGGTCTTAATGCCACGTTAAGGTATGCTGTACTTACCTCTGCCTGTTCACAGCCTCTTACAAGCTTGTGGAGATAAAATCATTCAGCATTGTGGGTTTAACTGCATGACAGCAATTCCCAGAAGAGAAAAAGCTCAGCTCCTATGTTTACTTTCTCTGTTGAGCTTTCCAGGTCTGACAGGATTATAGCAAGATTATAGAAGTTTTTGTACTCCAGGTAAGCAGAAGTGATGCAAAAATCTTGAGGAGCAAACCTGTTAAAGCAAGTTGTCTTTTCTCTATTTTTATTCTTCCTCCCTCTGGAAGATTGTAGTGGGGTTTGACAAGTTCAGCGCAGGGGGCATTTGTTTGCATGCCTGAAGTGCAGATATACCAGTGTGCTGTGAGGGGCTTCAGAACTGGTGGAAACCTGTTCATAACAGCCCATCCGTGCCAATGCAAGTGGGAGTTTCTCTAGGTCTAGTTTAACCCCTTGCTAAGCAATGTCAAAAGCTTGGCCTCTGCAAACATGGTAACTTTATGTAGCAGAAATCTTACCTTACTAAACTACAAGAAATCATAAGGGTCTGTGTATTTATAGACAATTTTATTAAAGGTCACATACTTATTTTTGACAGCTCTTCTGGCAGTGGGTGCTTTTAAACGAGTAGTTCTCTTGCATTACAGCTCCATCCTGCAAACTCCCACCCTTCCCCAACATATTTGCATCAGGAAACTTTGAGAAGAAATAAACTCAAGTTTTGTTGCTTGGGAGTTCTGCTCACAAATTTATCAGATAAATGCTTTGCTAATTTCTGGCTTTGTTTTGGCACTGTCCTTTATTCCTATTTATTCCACCAAGGCCAACATTTCCTTGCTCGTTTCTCAGAGCTTATCATGTGTTTTGTCTGACTGAGTGGGGATGGCTTTGGGAAAGGATTAGTGACACATGTCATGGCAGTAAAAAAGCACCAACTCTTTCTGACCATTTAGGATCATGTTCAAGGAAGGAGTAATTTTTGGTTACTGCTGTGGAATTTGCAGCCACAAAGGATAAAGTTGATGAAGTCTTGTTTACTGTGTTTTTGTGTCTGCTGCTTCATTGTCATTTGATTGTGCTCCAAGTCTTGTGTTTTGCGGTCTAATTGCAAAGCTTGGGTACTTTATTTATGGAGTTTCTTTGCAGAAGGAAGTGACAGTCTGAGTGCTGGTGTGCTATTGTGATGATCAGCTGTCTGACCAAGAGAGAACAGGGGACCTTTCCTGGTGAAATCTCACAAATAACCCATGTACCAATTTTGATGAAGGATGTCAAAAGTACTCTAAATGATTGTGATGAGCAAGTGAAGTTAACAGTTATTTTTCTCTTGCCTTTCCTTTAGTTTCTCTGGAAACTGACTATCATTCAACTGAATACTGACTAAATGTTTTGATAGGAGGTGAGCTGTTTGAGCGTGACTTTTCTGTGGCCACTGAGACTGCCTTCAAGGCCAGAAGTACACAGTATATTCACTATTTACTCAAATTCCTTGTAGCCACAGCTGTTACAGAAACTTCAAAATGCCTGTTCTGTAGTCTCTATGAACCCCTCTGTTATATGAAGTTATAATGCTCACCAACACACAGCCTAAAGAGGAGGTGCAGTCTTTTCTTGACTACTGTCATCCAACTGTGATACAGCTTTCCTCCTGTAATCCAGTTGTAAATTATTCTGAATCTTTTATTTAAACTCACTGATGTCAACCAGTTGTGGGTGGGTTTGGTTTTGATAGGTTTATTTTCCCCTTTACTTACATTGACCACTGTAGGAACAGAGGCACAGCAGGCTCATTTGTGTTATAAAAGCTGGTGGTGGCTTCAGGCATGGGCTCCTCCTGAGCAGCAACTGGTGGCCATCCTGCACATAAGTGGTCAGAGCTAAATGGTACAAGGTGGGTAGTAAAAGATTGTATGGGCTAGGCTTCCATTACAGCAGTGGGGAAGGACTGCAGGTACTTGCATGCTCCATGTAGCAGCAGCAAAGTCCTGTGAGGGAGAGGGGTCTGGGGTCTCATAGCTGAGCTTAGAGGGTGTGAGGCGTTGGAGATGAATCTCAGTGGGCAGGGAGGGAGGGCTGAGAAGGCAGGGTGCCTTCCGTGGGATCCCATGTTCTGTGGGATGGCCTTTGCAGGTGTGGTAATCATTGAAGTCTTATGCAACATGGAATTGGATGTCTGAAGAGCCTGTGTGAGGAGAGGGGGAAGAAAGGTTCGAGCACTGATGTGATTCCTGAAGGTATCTGTTTACAGGGCCATGAGTCAGCAGTTGAATCTGCAAGAGGAGAGATTTCTGGCGTCATTTCTTCTTTGGTGTGTGAGCTGACCGTCTTGAATGTGCTGGGCACTTCTGAGTCCTACCTTAAAGACCTTTTTGTTGCATGGGGGTTAAAACTTTAGGAGGTTTGTTGTTTCAAAAGATGTAACTTGAAGGCATTGAAATGCACAGTTTGATATTCAGTCCGAAGTCTAAATCTGGCCCTTCATCTTTTATATCATCAGTGTGTGGAGGATCCAGCAAGAAACAGTGATGTTGATTTTAGCATTTGTGACTGTCGTGTGTGGTGAGATCATGGGACTTGGTGCAGTGTATGAGAATGGCAAGGCTGTGCCATCAGAAACATGACATCTGTTACCATACTTCAGAGGTTCTCACACTTGGTGAATAGTTTTATTTTTTATTTTAACATCTCCACTAAAGATACCCATAACTGTGCACAAATATAGTTGCCTTAAATTATGGAAATTATCTGTGGGAGAAGATGCTTCTAGGTCATTTAGATCATTGCTTCTGCAATGTTCCCTTAGGCCTCCCTTCAGCACACAACATGAAGTAGCTGTCACTCAGCCCTAGGAAATGCACACAAGTGCATCTGTTTAGGATGGAATGTACAAGTCGAATTTGGTGGGTTGACAGTTAAGATCTGACTGGCCAAAATGTGTGTCTAACAGTGAGACATGTTCCCTTTCCTCAAGAACTGGCTTTATTTTTGTGGTTCCATATCCTCCTAAATAGGCTGGTTTTGTCGGTCAGTGGCTCAAAGCCCTGTTCTCCAGCTTCTGGTGGTAGGTAGCACCAAACTACATTTGGATTCAAGAAGCATCTTACCAGACCCTGATACCCAGTTCAAGTATTCTGCTGTAGGCTTCTGCCATATGCATTTGTTTTCGCTTTCTGCTGCAGTCCTCTGCATTGCAGTGTGAGTTGACACAGCGAATACCCACTCCTCGGAGAGATGCATCCTGCAGCGGGCTTAAGTAATACATGTCATCATTTTGGCCTGAAAAAGAGGAGCATGGACCTGGGCTTGTGTGCAGACTGTGGCATCACTCACTCTCTATCAAAGTATTATAGAATGGTTTGGATTGGAAGGGACCATAAAGATGATCTAGTTCCAACCCCCTGCCACAGGCAGGTACAACTTCCACTAGACCAGGTGGCTCAAAGTCCTGTCCAGCCTGGCCCTGAACACTGCCAGGTATAGGCAGCCATAGCTTCTCTGGGCAACCTTTTTCAGTGCCTCAGCATCCTCATAGTGAAGAATTTCTTCCTAATGTCTAATCTAAATCTGCTCTCTTTCAGTTTAAAACCATTGCCCTCTATATCCCTCAGTCTCTGATATAGGTAGGAGAGACAAAAGGGTGGAACAGCTACATGGAATTGCTTTACTCTTACAGTGTGTAGCGATATGCACATGTGCTGTGCAGTAGCTGATGCACAGTACTTGCTGCTCCACAGTAACACGTTTGCATGGCTAAGTGCAGTCCTGTGTGCAGAAAGGCCAAACAAACCACTTTGTGCAGTCCTCCTCTTTATACTTGGGTTCTGTTGTTTGTTGCCTTGCCCTTGGGCTGGTTTGAGAAATGCTGAGCTGGAGTATATTGTCCTGGCATTGCAACTACCAGGACTCTTGTCCAATCTTTGTTTAAAAGTCAAAAGCTGCAGCTTCCAATCCATCCCTTGGGAATATGGACAAGCAGTTCTGACTGTCAGCATGTTTCCTTGATGCTAAACCTAAAGTTCTGGGTTTCAGTTTGGTGTGTTTTTTTTTTTTGTTTTGTTTTTTTTTTTTTGTTTTGTTTTTTTTTTTTTGCCTTCCCCCGTTTCCTCCTCTTAAATTTATCCCATTACCTCTGATCTTTTACAGACACATGCCTACCATGTTTCACTAATGTTAATATTCTGCTGAGCACATGAAGACTGTGAACAATTTTGCATGCACCTTAGGTTAGGTGGTTTAAGTTAAATCCCATGTATATGTGGGTCTCAGTAGCTTTTCCCTATAAGGGTAGTTGTTTCAACCCCCAACTTTTTTTTTTTTTTTGCATGCATATGTTAATTATATTGTGTAACAAGTAATTTCAAGGGAGTAATAAGTTTTGAGTGTTTTGCAGAGTGGCTGGCACTACACATGCACTGAATAACTGCTGCGTTGGGTCACCATCCGGGTGCCTAGGGGCCCAGGACTTCAGAGCATTTCATAAGGCAGCTTGATGTTACTTGTTAGTTGCCTTATGAAACCTATCCTCCTAGACATCCTGCTGCATTGTTTGTCTCAAATGGGGTAAGCTGCTGTGGGAAATTGTTTTCCCAGCAAATTTGAATTGGTTGCTGAAATTACAAAGTCACTGACTATTATTGAGAATAGGCTTGTTGCTGTGTAAAGGTGTAATGAAATACTTTTCTAACAGTGGAAGGAAGTGAAAGTGCTAGAGAGTTGCAGGCTTTTCTAGCTGCTTTCCGCATTTCTAACCTGCCTTAAGATGAGACAGGCTGTCTTTAGATTTTTACAATAAGATTGTGAATTTGTACTGAATTACAAGCAAAATTTGAACCCTGTTCGCTATGAATACTTGGTAAGGATTTTAGAAGACTGTTCTTAAAACTTAGTGACTTTTCTTTTTCTACTGCCTCTAGGATAAGTATTGCCTGGAAGTCTCTTCAGTTAAATACAATGGCTACTGTTTTGGTATTTGGACACTTGTTCCTGTTATGATTTTTCTAGAACTATAAGGGGAAAGAATACCATTACCTTCTTGCTTCATACTGTGATTTATTTATAATCTCAAACTACTGGCCTGATTTCCCATGCTGTCTTGGTAGCATTAAAATCTTCATGTGTGTTTTGCAAGAGATCTGTGTATATTGGCAGTCCATGGGAACCTGGGTACATGTCTTTGGTAGCTGAAACAGTCTGTAAGAAAATTAGGTGATAAATAATGATAATTTTCTAATACCTTTCTTGCATAAACAGTTATATCTGTGGGATTATTTATTGTAAAGTAGACATGAAGCATCAGAAGACCAGCTTCCTGATTCAGTCATGAAAGTTCATTTGTGAAGTAAGAGATGCACAGGAAATGATGCAAGTTATCGGACAACTAATGTTACCAGGATCAAGCTAAGGAAAAATGGATTCGGTGAAATGCTCATAGGAATGCTTGCAGTTGCGTAGGAAATGGAAAGGAAGTTGCTAAGCCACTGTGCATTATATTTGAAAAATCAAGGCAGTCAGGTGAAGTTCCTGATGACTGGAAAAAGGGAAATATAACCCTCATTGTCAAGAAGGAGAAAATGCATGATGCAGGGAACTACAGTCAGTCTCACCTTTGTGCCTGGCAAAATCTTGGAGCAGATTTTCCTGGAAGGCATGCTGAGGCATATGAAAACCAACAAGGTGCTTGGTGCCAGCCAACATGGCTTCACTAAGGGGAAATCTTGCCTGACCAATCTGGTGGCTTTTTATGATGGGGCTACGGAACTGATGGACAGGGGTAGAGCAGTTGATGTCATCTACCTGGACTTGTGCAAAGCGTTTGA
>JASSUY010023957.1:0-15411 GCA_032466535.1 Forpus xanthops | reverse complement strand
TATTATTTCTTGTCATTAACTAAACAGATCTTAGACAATTAGCAAGAGTCTTGCTGTGACTGAATCTTTCATGTCAATACTGAACTATAGCACAGAATTCTTATAGTTTGGCACTGTAACCCTTCATGTGCATAGAGGACAGTATTTTCTACCAAAAACCCACACCAAACCATAAGATTTCTAAAAGAACTCATGAACTACAGTAGCACAATTTTATTTTCTCAGTGTCTCCTGTGTGAAAAACTAAAACCTTTACACATACTTTGAACACTTAAAACTGACAAATTCCAGGTGAAACCATTATTATCTTTACTTGGAGGTAATCTTAACATGTTACCACTTTCCTTTTCATTTTTTCACTTTTCATTTCTAAATGTAATATGGTAAGTTGAGAAATAAATACCCTGTAAGTTTTACAGCTTGGTACGCTGCATGTTTTGCAAGTTCGAGTCAAATAACCACTGTATCTTCTGTTGCATACTACAGTCCTTTAAGCACGCAAGCACTTAAAGAGATGTTTCTTTGGCATGCCTACAAGATTAAAAGTATTATTCTGCATATTAGTTTTCTTGTTTGCAAAGAGGTTTCTTACATTAAAACGTAAAATTAAATTAGAATTCTTTAAGAAAGAAGTTATTTCAGATGTGGCAGATTAAAACTTAGTAAGAACTAAAACAGTGGAGGGGTTTGCGTTCATTTAGTTTCTAAAGGAAAACCACAATGTGATGATTTTGGATGTCTTCATCTTTACATGTCCAACCTGATATGAGATGAAGATGACTTTTCCAGACACTAAAGGCTTAGTACCTTTTTTAAACTATGTCTTTTTAAATCTTATTGAAGACAGCAGCTTCTCTACTGGCTATTTTGGGAATTTTGGCCCCAAAAACTCCTTTCACCAAAAGGCTGCTGTTTTTTAACCCCATTCTCTAAAAAAGAACATATAACTTCCTAAATTATAACAATAAAAAAATAAATCAAAGATTATTATAAGGCAGTATGAAAAGCAAAACAATTTAAAAGCACTCAGCTGCTAATCATAGTGGCTTTAAATGTGACAAAAAAAAAAAAATAAAATAAATCCAATCCGAGGTGAAAAACAACTGAAATCAACAACTGGTGATTGCAACTATTTGTGTGCATTTGGTCATTCAGAGTAAAAGCCCAAAGAAGAGAAATGACTTCCACAATTTATCAGACAAAAATGCCACAAAATGTAAATAAGTCAGCAAATCATTTCACTCTGTTAGCCATGAGGAGGTGCAAGACACGACTGATTTTTAATGCATTCGATTGTGAGTGAATGCTTTTTTTTTTCTTTCCTTAAATAAGTAATGCATTCTGCCATCATAATGTATTGCATTTACTGCTCAGAAAATGACTCTGAATCAACTGCAATCAAACAGAAATGCCATTACAAGTGTTTCTTGAAAACCTTCTTTCCACCAGCTGGAAAATGAGTTGCACAATGCCTCAAAAGCTATTCTCTCCACAGCCTGTAGGGTGTTTCTAAGACCACTTAGGGAGAGGGGTCACTCTTTCAATGCAAAACACATCTAGAAGGGTAAATTCAGAAATTACAAACAAACAAAACACCTACTTTCAATGTCTACTGTATATGGGACAAGACGACTGTGGCTGTGTAAATACTTATTTGAGGATCGAGTAACAGTGATTTAACAAGCTGTCATCTTCAACTTGAAACTGCCAACCCTCAATCAGAGCCTAGCATGTTCTCAGCCTAGACACAGCCCCTGAGCAAGCTCTTGCAATCTCTTCCAAAACAAGGTAAAATATGTCTGCTTATAAAACACAAACAAAATCACTATATTTCTGGACAGCTTCTAAACAGAGTTTCTAAATCTTGCCCTGTCCATCTCTTCTGGGAGCACCTTCTGGAAACCAGTGACTTCACAGATTTCATTAGGAAGGCGAACGTACTGATACATAGCTCTGATAGCACATTAGAACTGCATTTTAGAAATATTCCTTATTCCATAAAACAAATTCACAGCATGTAAACCTGAAAACCACAAAAATAAGAATGCACAGCAAATCGTTCATCATTGCCAAAAGCTATGTTACACAGTAACACACAGGTGGACTTGATCACCAGTATCAGCGAAAGCAATAGGATTGTCATTAATCTTTGTGAAAAAAATAAGTACAGAGATAAAAAATGTAATATAACTCAAACTGCTATATCTCTTCAATATCTATAGAAGAAATAAGAGGTGATAAATTAAAGGATGCTTGAATTATTAGTTCTCAGGCCAAGATGCTGAATAAGCACAAAACGCTTGCTACTTAAACAGATTAAGATAGCACAAGTTGTTATTCTTTTTAGTATTTCAGATATTTTGTTGCAGAATAGACATTAGAAAAAGAGTTGACATTGATTTTATTATATATGCAGCATTGATTGTACATTTGTAAAAATTCAGAAAGAGGTTTGCCTTCATTTTTTCTTTTTCAAAAAGCTACCTGGTTCTCACTCCACTTGTGTAAATCAGAACCAGCTTTGCTGGATGGTGAATTTGCACTACGCAAAGCCACATACTGCAGCAATAGGGCTTAAGGACCAAAACTATTGTTGATAAAATTGGGTACGACACATAGGTACACAATGACATTGTGGTTGTGCAGGGTAGAAAAAAAACTGTTACACAAGGCAAAACCTCTATCAAAGGAGTCAAAAAGGCACTTCAACTGACTTATTTTAACCATGTTTACAAATAATGAACAGAGTTTTAGCGCTCACAAACAACAAGACTGGACTGAATTTACCTTCTGATCATGGTGATAATGAAAAAATATTATGTCGTTTGGATGGGAGGGTATGCCATCTTGGACAGCTGACTCAAACTGACAAAAAGGATATTCCATGCAATTAATGTCATGCTTTGCAACAAATATTTTGGAGACTAGCTGAGTATCGGTCTATGCATGTGAAGGGGTGAGTATGTAGCTTTGCTTGGTTCAGTGTCGCCCCCACCACCACCACCCCTTTTCCTTCCTCTGTTACACTGCTTTCATTTGAACCCACGAGTGTTCTCAGTTTTGCTATTCTATTCACTCCCCATCCCTTCAGGGAAGCAGGGAGCAAGCAAGCAGCTGAATGATGCTTAAAGGCTGGCTTGGGTCAATCCACCTCCTGGTCACTTAGTTGAAAATGGGCAGATTTAGATCGGATATTAAGAAAAAAATAGGTACTGTGAGAGTGCTGAGGTGCTGGCATGGCGTGCCCAGAGAAGCTGTGTCTGCCCCATCCCTGGCAGTGTCCAAGGCCAGGTTGGATGGGACATGGGTAACCTGGCCTATATCAAGGTGACCCTGCCAATAGGCAGGGGGTTTGAATTAGATTATCATTAAGGTCCCTTCCAACGCAAACCATCCTGTAATTCTGTGATTTTCTTCAATAACAACTGCAAACTGATGCTTGAATCAGTAGTTTCCCATGTTTACTGTTCATAAAATCAGATCACTCTGCAATGAATACATATACCTTGATTTAGTAAGTAGAATCAAATTTAGAGAATCATTCATGAGCTTAAAGATGCAGTGCTTGGTGGGAAGTTTGTAAGACATCTGTAAGCAATCATGAGAAATGTTACATTCATAGAATCATAGAATAGTTTGGGTTGGAAAGAACCTTAAGATCATCCAGTTCCAACCCCCTGCCATGGGCAGGGACACCTCTCACTAAACCATGTCACCCAAGGCTATGTCCAACCTGGCCTTGAACACCACCAGCAATGGAGCATCCACCACTTCCCTGGGCAACTCATTCCAGTGCCTCACCACCCTCACAGTAAAGAACTTCTTTATATTCAATCTAAACTTCCCCTGTTGAAGTTTGAACCCGTTACCCCTTGTCCTCTCACTACAGTCCCTAATGGAGAGTCCCTCCCCGGTATCCTTATAGCCCCCTTCAGATACTGGAAGGCTGCTATGAGGAGTCCACGCAGCCTTCTCTTCTCCAGGCTCAACAGCCCCAACTCCTTCATCCTATCTTCATACAGGAGGTGCTCCAGTCCCCTGATCATTCTCATGGCCCTCCTCTGCACTTGTTCCAACAGTTCCATGTCCGTTTTATGTTGAGGACACGAGAACTGCACGCAATACTGCAAGTGAGGTGTCACAAGAGCAGAGTAGAGGGGCAGGATCACCTCCCTCAACCTACTGGTCACGCTCCTTTTGATGCAGCCCAGGATACGGTTGGTCTTCTGGGCTGTGAGCACACACTTCCAGCTCATGTTCATTTTCTCATCATCAACAGTTTCTTCTTTTTTTCCTCCAATAAAATTAAGGACATCTGAATGTCTATTGACATTTGACAATGATATTTTCCTTGAAGCATAACTCCAGGTCCTTTACCTAGGATTATTCCAAGCAGGCTACAGAATACAAATATATCGACAAAAAGGTGTCTAGTTTTAGCTGAGCTTTGGCTTCTGATGTACAATTCATTATATGAGAAATCATACTTTATAATATATGTCTAATCTACAATAAAGCATAAGGAAAATTATATGTACACACAATTAACAGCACACCGAAAAGTTGCTTAGCACATTTTGACTAGCAAAGAATAACAAGAACAGTAAGTTGTTAATGATGTCTTTTCCAAGTTCCTCAACTAACTTTTTATTATGGTAATCCACTTTTCATCTACTTTATTCGCATGGGACTTACTTTGAATGTATTTTTCATTGGAGTGAATTTTACTTGAGTTCATAACTAAGGTACAGGCATTTTCTTCACTCAGGGTTCAGACGACTCTGAACACTGTTCAATAAACAGCATTCACTGAAGGAAGGAAAATAAATTTTCAAATCACCTTAGGGGAAAAAGGTCTTTAAAAAAGTGATTATTCTAATGATTCTAGCAATTTCTCTGCAAGAATACCTCATTGTGCTATGATGTCTTTTATTTCATACGTACTCCACCTACTACTAAAACAAATTCCAGCATTTTAGTTACTATTAAGTGGTTTTATTCTATAATAAGGTATTGTATAAAAATGAGAAGTCAGTGTCATCTCTATTCAACACTTTAAAGAGAAACAAACAGCCAAACAAAACCAAACCCCACACCAGCTCTACTGCTAAATGGAATTTCTTGACAGCCCCCTTATTTGTCAAAACCTTTGGTTATTTAGCTCATACAGGATAAACAAAATCATGTTTTCTGGTGGAATTTAGCACCACATGTGAGCTTTTCTTTTCCTGAACAACCTTAAATCACAGCTTCTTATCACAGAGTTTTACTATGAACTCGTGACCCACTGTTTCTTGGAAACCAAGGTACAAGACAAACAGTAGAAGTGGATTTTCTCTTTTAAATTCAGTTCCATATTCTAGTACATGCAGGCAGTATGAAGCACAGTGTACTTTTTTTCCACTGATGTCCAACATTTGTCCATTTTTATCTAAAATCTTTTTATTCGCATAGACTCCTGGGGTCTGTATAAGTCTCCAATCCACTGAATATTGGTTATTTATGTGAATAACCGCAAAGAGCCTGCACTAAAAGATGCTTTTGATTTTTAGCTACACAGACTTACTCACTGTGAAAAGAACACCTGTGGCACACACAGAGTCAGGGCAAAAATGTACAGGAACAAACATCTTGAAGACTAAAACATCACTGCAAATGGGGGTGGAAACTCCCTTCCGGGTAGTGGAGCTGCTCCCTGCACGAACATTCTAGCTCTCAGTATCCTGCCTGTGATAAATGCAGCCCCAGGCCCATGTCCACGGGCCACCACAGGAGGAGGTTAGCTTCAGCTAAGTGCTAAGAACACCAGGTGTGAGAAAGACACAGGATGCTGTTTTCCAGCTGACACCAAGTAAGTATTCCTGGCTTTTCAAGTGTTATCCTGACAATAAATACCTTTTACTTCTTCTTACAATATTTTGGACCTGTGCTGCCTTCTAGGGACATGTATGCGCACATGCAAAAATTGCTGCTGCACTGCAACCAGCTGAAAAGTGTGAGAGACATCAATGATTATAGGACAAGCTTCAGCTGGACCAAAACCTAAGAGACTTCTATTAGTACTGAGTAGACTCGTGCGGTCAAGCACATTTTGAAATCCTGGACTTTAAACCATTCCAAACATTGAGGGAGAAAAGACTGATGATTGCTTGAGAGCCAAAATTTAGATGTTCTATTTCAAATGTCCATCTCTTCATATAATCATTTTATAAAGAAATGTATTATGTTATTAATCTGAATTCTGAACATCTGTCTTTTATTTCTAAATAATACATGATATGAGTAGATCATCAGGTCATTGCTCACTGAATGTTAAGTGAACAGTTAAGAACAGTAGCTTTTGTGCTATTAAAACCAACTATTATTACAGGGCAATAAAAACACGCTTCTGGACACGTGTCACCATTTCATGGTTATCGCAGCAGAAAAAGTTAAGGTAAACAAAAGAAGGAAAGGCACACGCTCGTTAAACTACTGTTTAAATTTTGTTTCAACTACAAGCATACGATGTTCTAGAGGTTATATAAAATGATTAATTCTCTTTAACATGCAGGCTTATGGAGCTCAGGTATTTTTTGTTTCCTTGGTTATCACAGCTTATAATAATTGCTACATATTTTCATCAAAATGACAGCCTGTATGACTGTTTCCCACAGAGAGCTGCTATTAACAGATGTTGGAAGTGGTATCAGTGACAGATATCACAGGCTGGGAAAGCTTCAAGGACAGCTTACCAAATGAGATTTCAGTACTAAGGCACTGAACTTCCAGCTGTGGATATGTGGGAGTTTGACACATAAATTCCCCAAAGAGCAAATGATACTGTCTACTACTACTAGACTAGTACTAAGTTTAGCCTACACTAAGGAAAAACAGTACTGAATCAAGTGATTGTCAGGATGGAAATTATACTGGGTGCACTAACCTTGAAATTCTTATGCAAAGGGAGGATAGGTCCTTCCAGTACCTTGATTTTGCCTGTTTGAAGTAGCACCATAGAGTTCCTAATGCTATGATCAGTCTCGGTGTGTTTTGAGACAAAACTCAAATATCATGCCATTATGCTATGACATTTAGTAAATAAAATCATTACAAGGGAAATCTTTTTCCCAGTTTTAGGTTTACTTCCAGAACACAGAATATTTATGCTGATGCTTCTCTATACCTGCCCTATGCAATCACAAAACTACAGGTAATGTAAAAGCTACGTAGTGATACTGTTGAAGTGAAAATTAAGAATACTGCTTTCTTCTCCCTCACTGTTTGTGTAACTTTTTGAACTCTAAAAAAATCTGAAGGGAAATTACCCAGTACCTTTCTATCAACTAAACAGACAACAGCATATTTTAGTTCAAAAAAATAAACTGAACATTAAATTGTTTCCCTTGTCATGCTATCAACTCTTTACAAAAGACAGGCTGCTTTTCATAATGTGTGAAATTATGTCATTTGCTGTATTAGAATTTAATATACAGATGCTATGCACTATGTCTACATACACACACATGTGCATGCATATGTACCTTAAGAACACGGCTGGGGACTGCCACTTTACAATGTACTGGCCACTATGGGTTACTTTGTACTCTCTAGATAGTATAAGAAACTGCTTCTTCCTTGGAGATGCAAATGGGAATTACAGCTTTGCAAAAAACATTAGGAGCAGCAAGCAGGGTTCAGAGAGATAAGAAGAAGAAAACCTGAAGCAGGAATAAAAACTAGGAGACATTTCAGAAAAGGGACCTACCTATATCAAAGAGCAGAATCAAAACAGACCAGAGGGAGAAGATAAAAAAAAAGAGACTTTAGGATCTAGTGTAGTGTATGGAGTCTCATTCAGCTGGGACACAATTGTTGGATTGGAAAGAAAACTGAGAAACAGACACCCACCCTGAAATTCTGTGGCAGCAAAAGGTGGATCTACTTCTAACTGGTTTTCTTTAGTTCACCCTCCCTAGTTTTCCATGATCTTGTTCAAGTTGATGGTCATGTTCTAATAAATTTGACTACAGATTACTTCAAAGTAATTGAGGGTTTTCTTAGAAATGCTTCCTACAAAAATGTGCCCACTCTAAAGCACGTGTTCCTTGCAAATAAAACTGGTTTGTTCCAAGTGTCTAACAAAGACACTGGCTGCCCTTTGGGCTCTACAGGAATAGGGCTCTGCTCTTGATGGCACCCATGGTAGCTTTTAACAGTGTTTCTTCTGGAAAGACAGCGATGGAAAGAAATCAATACACCTACTTTTTTTTATCTTTAAGCACTTACTGTAGCTCTATGTAAGCTGTATGGGTAATGCATAGGTGCCAAAGCTCATGTGGAATGAATTCAGGGAATAGTATGTGTAAGTGTACACACATACAGATATATAGATACAGGCAAAAAGTTCAGAGTTACACAATGTGCAAAAGAAGCAGACACTGCAAAAGGCAATGCTCTTACAGAGGCAGAAGCTTTATCCGAATAGCAGAAAACCTCAGATTTATTGTGACCTTCCCACTCTGTGTACTGAAGGAACATGAAAAGGCACCCGGACCTCTCACCTGGCTGCATCAGATGCTGCAGACTTGATGCACACAAGGTTTACACTCACTAGAAATCTGTTCAGTTTTGCCAACAATTTGAAGATCTAGTAAAAAATTGAATGTTTCCACTAAACAATAACTTCAGATTTTCAAACAGCATGATTACAAATCAAATGTAAGGGGAAGCTGCTGCCTTTAGAATTGGTAGTGTCCAGCTGTGTGATTGCAGAGAAAGGGACAGATCTATAAAGGCAATAGAAATGCTACAGACTTGCTTAAGAAACTTCATCATACAGCCTAGATGGGAGGCAGCTTTTACAGAATGGTCACTATCATAAATGCCGTATCTTTTATGCCTGCTTAGAAAGCTAGTGGTGCAAGTTAAAAGAACATGTTCCTGCTGTGCCGGTACTCAGTTTTACTCCTACCTTAAAAGCAACAGTACTGGTAGTACAATTACAGGAAAACTGAACACTGGGATATTATCATTTTATGAGAAAGATGGCAAGATAGCAAAGTGCTTATGTTATCTTATTGCTGAATGTATTATACATTCACAGTGCGTCCTAAGTGACTGTACAGAATTCTCTCACAGCATCTCATACATTCTAAGACTTCCTATTAAAACTACCATGCATAAAAAGAACCATCAGATAAGTAGCCAGAATAATTTTAACATTGACAGCTAAGTAGATGATGAGTAAGTCTGAAAATAATGGTAAAAAATGTTGCCAAGATGACACAGAACTATTCCAAGCAACCTCCCATACTGTTTTCTCGTTTCTTTATGCTGCAGCCTGCAGTACACATATAACCCTATTTTTACTAGAATATCATAAAAACATTGCATATTTCCCAGTCATGTGGTACATAACAGAACGAGACCTTAATGAATATGTAATGCCAAGAGAAACCACCAAGATGGCAAGCCAGTATCTGCTCCCATCTATAAAGCTGTTTTATTTTCAAAAATGCATCTATATTTAAAGATGGATTTTCCATTACTGGATTTTTATATTCATGCTTTCAAAACTGCACCCCAAGAGGGACTTGAGCAGAATAAAAAACCAAAACAAGAAGAAAAAACCCACAAGCAACATCAAAGTGATTTGGATTATCTGCCCTGCAACTGTTCAGCCTCTCAGTCTACAAGGCTTCCGATGTTTCCTACATCAGGAGAGCTTTACCTGCTAGGAAGCAAACAAGGCTGAGCTGCACACCTCTCACCGAAGACTTAGCACAACAGTGCAAGTGTGTCTCATTCCATTCAATCGTTAGAGGGTTTGAGTCCTTAGATACTTCTGGCACAGACTGACAGCACTGCCTTTAGGGCTCCAAGGCTGCTCATGCATTTGCACTCAGGGTCAGTCAGAGAAAAGTTTGGTGGTGCTGTTCCACAATAGAACTGGAGCTTGATGTGGAACGCAAAACCTGCTCCTTGCTACAGTGCTCTATTGCCTGGTGTTCTGAATTCACCTCTGGCTTCCCTGTTATTTTCTTGCATATTGAGCAAAGCCTTAAAAAGGATGCTGTAGTTTTAGGTGGAAACTTTGATGGTACTCTCACTTTACGCTTTGCCATACAGAGGCTTTAGTTTACAACTCTGAAGCATGCGCACAGAGAAAGGACTTACTAACGGGTGCACTGTGTATTGTTTATTTCCAACAAAGAATGCTAATCGTTTTGTGTAACTACACATATACAATAATATCAGGTAAAAAATATAATTTAATTTTATAATTTATCTACCTTTTCAATTCACAGACATCATAACTACTTGAAACCATTTTTAATTAAGGACAGTAATATTAATTAGTATTAAAAACTATAATAAATTAC
This sequence comes from Forpus xanthops, assembly GCA_032466535.1. Lineage (NCBI taxonomy): Eukaryota > Metazoa > Chordata > Aves > Psittaciformes > Psittacidae > Forpus > Forpus xanthops. The sequence goes on along the minus strand of JASSUY010023957.1, from coordinate 5,047 downwards.
AGTCACATAACTTTAATAAAATAAAAGACTTTTGCAATTTATTACTGATTTTACTACAGAATGCAGCAATAAATCAAATAAAGTAATTCAAGCTAGATATGTGTACAATGAAATGTCATAAAGAATTGAAGGAGTGTATACATCTTCCCTACAAGCCACACGTTAGGATTACTGAATGTAAAGTTCATGTACACACCAAGAATACAAAGTAACTCTCATTACCTGTAGAGATACCCCAAGTGATAGAATTTAAATGAATCATTAGAATTAGACATGCTTTTGTAAGAAAAAAAAATTACTCCAACAGTTAACTGTAAGAAATGGAATAGTTGTCAAAATATTGTCCCTCCACATCCGACATGCCTCACTTCTGACAGGGAAAATAAACTACAGCATCAGTCACAGAGTAAATCTGCTTTAGATGGAAGGCTTTTTAATACCGCAATAACAAAAATGCTACAGATTCCTAAGTAAGTAATATGTATGACTACGGAGCATTAAACACTCACAGTATGGTAAATAACCATGGTCATTTTGCTATACATAGATAATTTTCTTATATAATTTTCTTATATAATTTATCTTTACTGAAAGTCTCCCTGCATTCTGTATCTCAGACTCCAAAAGTCTTCTGAAAATCAGGACTGGAGAAGAACACATGGAATTATTCAGTCCACTGCCCTTTTTTAAAGCCAGGAAGCTTGAAGATTTTAAGAATATAGTGTAGGTGACAAAGCATATTTCATAGCATATTACAGGCAATCTATTTTATCATTTAACTAGTAGGAAGTTTTCCCTGTATTTTACCTTATGATTTCTCATTCAGTCTAATCCCATTACTTCCTTTTCAACCAAAACAGGGATGTGGGGGAAGGTACTTCATCATTCTCTTTTCAGCTTCCTTTCACATACTTGAAGCCTGCTATTATGCCGCCATCTTTCTTTTGTTTTTCTTTTTAGGTTTGTCATATATACTAAGCCTGCATCATATCAGGACGCGAAGCGAGTCCTTACATTTATTTTAAAGCTATTGAAATGTCAGCAACTATAGCTAGCAGAAATCCAGAAAAGTAAAATTTCTTATCCATTCTTTAATCACAGCTATTCAACACCTTCTGAAAAGTGGATTATATCTTTTTCCTGTAACAACTGTTACTCATCCCACAGTTATTTGTTAATGCAACACTATGCAATACCACTATGAGTGTATCAGTTATCTGATGACAGTTGCGAAGGCATCATTATTACCCAAAGTAGAATTAGGAATACACTTATATTTGTGCAGAGTTCCCATCCCTAAACAAAAGTCAGAACAGAACTGATCACTCGGGCGGACAGTCAGCTTCTTTCAGAGCTTTCTGAGTGACCTCCTAGAAGCATAAACAGGAAAGATTTAGGAAAGGATTAGAAATAGTAAAGGAATAAAAGTTTTCCAAGGACTGAAAGACTTGCTATGCAGCTCTTTCCCCTTCCTTTCAAGATTATCAGGGATCTAAGGACCAACATGGCTAATCCAGCCTAGAAAAGAAACGGAAGTTTTTCTTGCAAATGCTTTGAAACTGTATCACCGAGAGTCAAACTAAGTTGGGAGGTCCGATTTTACCTGTAAGTACATATATTACAACAGCAGAATACTGAATACATGTACCAAATGCTTTTGTCAGGAGGCTGGGAAAAAATATTTCTTGTCATGTATCACAAGTGCATCATAAGGTAGCAATTCTTAGCTTTTCTCCTAGTGTGAGTCACTTTCCTTCTCAACTGTAGAATTCAAGCACAACCTCTTTTTCCAGCTTCAACTGCTAATTCATAACCAAGTTACAGCCTTGTAACTAGACTAACTTCTTATACGAAGAATAACATAGTATTACAGATGTGCTTAAACAGTTCTAGTCATTATCCTCACCTTCCTTTAAAAACCTCTCAATCTTGATCTCAAAAAAATAACTCAAGAGCTCCAAGGAATAAAAATTCTGATATTGAAGGAAAATCTAACAGTACAAAATACATAATTCATCAAAACGTCTTCAAGACTTAAACAAATTTATGGTCTCTATACTACAGAATACAATATACAAATGCAGATGAAGCCTCAAAATAATTATCACCTTTATTTTTTAAAGCATTCTTTAGCCTAAATAGCTCCTATTAAAAACCTGCCTTCCAATAAAATTATGCATTCGTACCGACTAGGGTTGAAAAAACAAGTCGTAAAATTTGTAATTTTACTAGACTTATAAATTGATTTTAGCCATTACTGCACCATACATAATTCACTAAAGGTGAGAGAATGCTTATTTGGTTGATAGCTAATGTATCCCTGAAGAAGAAAAGTTCTATTAATACATCATTTTGCCATAAAGGTGATATAGACAGCAAAAGAACATTTTGTCAACTTTAGGAAATAAGAGAACTATTAAGAATTATTTAAAGCATCATAAAAGAGCCAGTGAAATGTGCAATTGTCAATAGGGCTAGACATTAATCTTTCCATCCCCTTGAACACACTTTCTTCATATTGCGCTTGAGTTTACCAGATGTGCAGCTTTATGCATTGACTATTGCTTGTTGAAGTGCTGAATAAAAAGTGAAATGAATAAATATTCCTTGAGAAGCAAAGGTCTAGTCAAAGAAACATCAATAATAGAGAAGAAAAAGTCAAGAGAAAACTTCCTAGCACTCTCCTAGATTCAATCTCAAATACCTTAATGACTTTTCATATTTAATACCTTATTCCCCTATTTAGCTATAAGGGAAGGGGTTACCTTTAGGTTTAAAATCACTCTATTGCAATATACACAAACCATCTGGAGTATTGGACTTTATTCTTTCTCTCACTTCAAGGAGAATCCTCCAATGCAATGCAGCAATCACAAAAACAGATGGGATAGTTTAGGGTACCTTACAATCCTCAGTGTACCAGGCTTTTCTGTTTGAACTATACAGACTTGGTCTGTTAAAGGCATCATTTTTACACTAGCATTACACACTTATGTAAATCAGTGCTATCAGACATTATGGTAGATAGTGAACTTCATTTAGAAGCACCTTCTCATTGATTTTAATAGGATTGTTTACATGGAATTAAACTATGCTGCTCTGAAATATCAGGATTTAAGGTATTGCTCCCACAAGAGCATTTCTTTCTCCTTCCTTCCCTAGCTAGTAAAGCATCTTTAAATTACCACCTTGTTCTTAGAGCATCCAGACTAAAAAACAACTGCAAAATGAACAAACATTTAACCTTTAAAGATAATTTCACGTTACATTTAAGAAGTTAAATGCACATTACATAAAATGTCATTTCAATTACTCTTTTTTCCCCCCAGAACAACTCACCTGTACACTGTCCTCCATTTGTGGGATCCCCATAATATCCTGGCATACATGTTTCACATTGTTTTCCTGTTGTTAAGTTTTTGCATTGATCACAGACATTACTGTTGATGCAGGTGCTGTGGCCATTACACTGGCAGGCTAGAATACAACATTAAAAAAGCCATTTAAAAATTGCTCTTGGGAACAAAGTCTTTCCTATGTTATTACAAAAAATACAGTAGAATGTAATTCTGAAAGCTTCAATCCTGACTAATGACCAGCATATATATTTGTATTTTGACAGAGAGTCACTTTAAAATGGCTTTATGATAAGACAAGAATTCAGACCTAAGACCACCAAAGCTAACTATTTAGTGACGTGAGATTTAAGTGTGTGAGAAAGTCTTTTTTTGCCATTGTTGAGTGACTAAATTCAATCCTCATAGCTTTAAAATGCTGCCTTGGTCACTCAATAAACCTTTTAAGAGGCAGTAAGGCAACAACTGAGACAAAATCAAAACCTCCACACCTATATGAAATCCACTGTGAAGCATTTGAAAGGCTACTGCGATGGACAGCACGAACAACTCGCACTCCATATGGCTACTGGGAAGAGAGAACTTACAAAAAATTAACTAAAGATAGTCTAATTTTTAACAGTTCCAACCCTCTCATTAGCTTTAGCACACTACAGGGTTTTAAGGACAAGAGGACCACATCATATAGCTCCATTCCCTCGTCGCCGCAGTTGACTTTGGTGAAAGTAAAAAAGAACTGGACTCCTGTTGACATATGTTTTTTTACACCTGACCTTAGAAGCATATAACTGCTCTTTGTCAAATGCCACTACTATAAAGCACAGATCTTGCACTACACCTGCATAGTGCTCTGCATTTTGGAGAAACTCAGAAAAACTACTGACTAATAATGCAGCAAAATCACAGTGTGAATTCTACCAGTCATTGATTCTGATGCCAGAACTAGGCTGAACAACCAAGAGGTTTTAAGGATGACTTCTCCTTAAAGTGGGACCCCAGAGCTCTTGGTGCTCAGCAGATTAGCAATCTGTCAATTACAACAGCTTGTCAAATGTCAAGACTATGTCAAACCTTTCAATCCCTTACTGGCAAAGGATGTTTAACACTCAGCAGAGGACAGCTATATCTCAGCAAGATCATAAGGGTATTTTTGAATTTGGATTTTTAATCTAAATGTCACAGTCACAGGTGTCTTGGATAGGGACAAAAAGAAAAAGACTGTTCCTGCATTATTTGTTTTTTAACATTTTTAACTGCTTTAGAATTGAGTAACTCAATATATTTATAGCCATTGCCTGGCTATAAATAAAATTCATAAACCATTAAACCGACCAAGTTTACAGTCGCTTCCTTCTTCTGTAGTTATGCCTATAGAACCTTGTAAACTAGTATCAAACATTCCTATACTGGGCTGCAACAATAAGAGTGTAACCAGCGGGACAAGGGAGGTGATCCTGCCCCTCTGTTCTGCTCTTGTGAGACCTCACTCAGAGTATTGTGTGCAGTTCTGGTGTCCTTAACATTAAAAGGACATGGAACTTTTGGAACAAGTCCAGAGGAGGCCACGAGGATGATCAGGGGACTGGAGCACCTCCCATATGGAGATAGGATGAGAGAGTTGGGGCTGTTCAGCCTGCAGAAGAGAAGGCTGCGTGGAGACCTCATAGCAGCCTTCCAGTATCTGAAGGGGG
>JASSUY010023954.1:0-10563 GCA_032466535.1 Forpus xanthops | reverse complement strand
ACACCCCCAAGTCCTTCTCCTCAGGGCTGCTTTGAATCTCCTCTCTGCCCAACCTGTAGCTGTGCCTGGGATTGCTCTGACCCAGGTATAGGACCTTGCACTTCTCATGGTTAAACTTCATGAGGTTGGCATCAGCCCACCTAGCAAGCATGTCAAGGTCCCTCTGGATTACATTCTTTCTGTCCAATGTAGCTACAGCCTTTGTAATGCTGCTATCAAGATAGATGATGATCACACTGCAAAGTACCATAGAGCAAAATACTCAAGAGAAGAGGCAAAGCCACATTAGTCCCACAGCATGCAGCATCCCTGGAAGATAACAGAAGCATGGGACAGTAGAAATAGATGCCTAACATGCTGGCAGAATGTAAGAGCTAAAGTCCTGGCCCTTCATTATCCTCTTCTGCATAATCAGGATGTTCCAGGGTCAAAGGAAAAGTTTCCATCCCAAGGCCAAATCAGCACTCCATGTATACAGCATGTATCAGTACATGGCTGAAATCCAAATGAAGTTTGAAAAGACAGCTCATAATACCTTATGTCAGCATATTCCCCCCTCACTACTGTTCCTACAAACAAAATGGATCTCTGCTGTGCTGAAAACCCAGACACTGCAATGCAACAGCTTTTAAATAAATCACAAAGCTGGGACCATATGCCCCATATGCAGAAAGAGTTTAAGTGCTAAAAGCAATTAAAAAAAAATAGACTTTTCACCTTTTATGGGCCTGCAAATACCATTTGCTCATAGCCTCCATTTTCCAAGGAAATCCTCAAAAACTGAGAGGGCTCTGCACCTACTAGCAGTCATGTTTTGCAGTATAACAATTGATTTTTCTGCTGCAATTTAAGTGGCGTATATATAAATATATGTATTGCACATCTCACCTAAATTTCTGAATACAGATATTATATATAACATTTTGTTTATATCACAGTGTATTATGTTATATATCTATATATGTTATATATCTATATATGTATATAACTCTGCATGAGTTATATACCTAACATGCTCTACACCATGCATTCTGCATGCAGACATAACAAACTCATCCTCATGTTGCTGTATGTCTCCTGCAGAAGATGCGAGAGGGCACATGCTCGGCCTAATCTGCACCCTATACCATGGGAGTGGCAAGTTTAGGGTGCATCCATGCCCTTGTTTATGTAACAGCAAGGTACAGCCACAGTAAAAGGCAGACAGAAGCCAAGGCTGCTGCTGAATATTAAGAAGGAAGAAACACAAACACTGAGGTACTCTCCATGTTTTCTAAGCAAAGGCTATAGGTGTTTCCTAGATGGGAAAATCTGATTAGGAGCCTGCATCATCATACACCATCACTAACACGAATACAGCCTGAGCCTGTCTACTTGCAGTCAGGGATATGCAGCACTCCAAGAAAAAAGACAGCAGCAGGGGAAGTATTCATTCTATCCAGCTTTAATTAAAGTAGTAGAATACACACTTGAATCAAACATATTCATTAAAATCAAGAAAAACAACATGCTGTGATGAAGTAACTGAGATGGGTGCTGGGTAAACATGAAAAAGCCCCTCCAGCAAGGACAGCCACGCGTTTAATACTTCTTTTTTAGAAAATAAACCAGGGCTGTTTTGCAGAGAATTTCTCAGTCAGAAACATAATCACAGAAGCTACGTTATGCTGCAGTGCCCCATTTAGGGGATTAGGACAGTAATCCTAATCTGCCCCAAACCACTCTGCCCCAGCACCCAAGCACTGCGCACATGAGAAATGACTTCTTGTTTTGACAGAGAGAATCCTAATGCAACCTAACAAACCCTGCCAAGGGAGCCATTTAAAAGTCAGGGAGATCATAGCTGAAGGCCCCAGAGGTATCATACAGCCTTGGGAATTTTACTGAAGTCACACAATTTAGAATATGAAAATCCACAAGATTGAATATAAAGCCAATTCAACATTTCCCAGGTATGCCAAGGGAGCAGATGGCTTCTCAATCCTAGAGATTTGCCAGAAGGATCTGTAAATACAAATGTTACACTGCAGGACTCCGTTCTTTTCCTTTTTAAGGATAGATGTCTGTATGCATGCAATGTAGCAGAAAGGAAAAAGGACAGATTACGCATCTTGAGATGATCCCTTCCAGAAGAATATTATAAAGAACGCATCCAAACATGGTGTCAATGAATGAGTTAATGCACATCACAATCTAGAGATTCTGGAGATAGAAGAAAAGGAATGGCAATGAGGACGCATTAACACAGGCACCCCCAATGCAATACAGCCCTAAAGCTAAGCTTAACAGAATCTTTGGGGCTTTTAATATTTTCTCCACTGCTTCATATTATTTGTGTCCTTGGATACTAATGAGTGAGCTGGCAAATAAATAATCTCTATTGGTTTTTTTATTCTACTATTATTCTCCTCTCCTCCCCTTCCCTCTCCACAAGGCTATCAGAGATGTCATTCCACAGTTTCAATACAGAAAGAAGAGTTAATTATAAATTAAGAGTAAACCCTTCCAAAGGCTGAAACATCTAAATGGATATGGCTTCACAGCATCAAAGACTGCCACCAGCAACAAACACAAAACTCTATAGATTCCAAACTGGTGTTTCAGGCCCCGGCTAGAAAAACACACCTGCAGCGGGAGTGTGAATGCACAGAATCACAGCTGCTCACACAGGGTCAGTACCAACTGCAGTGTGACTCGGCCATCACACCCAGCACCACAAGGCAGGGCTCACATGCAGCATTTCCCACTGCTGGGAATGAAGGAAGTGGAAGTGAAAAAATCAGGAAATGTAGAAAAAAAGCTGCTGTGAAGTACAGAAATGCACCTTCATGCTGCAAAGCACAAACACAGCCACATCCCTCCACGACAAGTTCTTTGGGCCAGCTGGAAGCTTGAAAGACCTTACTCCTGAATAAGGACACGCATCTCTAGCCCTTTTCTGGGGGATGAAGGGAAGGCACCAAGCTGTGTGCCTGTGGCCATCCCTATCTGCATGGTCTGTGGATAGCTGTGGGCTGCCATGATTGACAGCACTTGAATCACAGGGCTGCAGCGAGGCTACGGGAAGAGATGCAAATGGCAAATAGGATATGAAAGGTTAGCAAAATGAAGGGGAGAGCACTATACACGGCAATGAACCCCTGGGAAGGGCTGCACGGAGGGCGGGGGGGAGAGGGAGGAAAGAGAAAGGGGCTGTTTCACCCCTCATACCTTGCGTTTCCGATCGGCCCTAGAGATTTTCCGCTGCCTTTTCCTTTCCTTCTCAAGGTTTCTCTCCCTCTCTTCGAGTTCAGACTCTCGAACTTTTTTAATGGAAGCAGCTGCGTGAGCCATTTTGGAGAGGAAAACACCTACTCTCAGGAAGCTGTTTCCACCACACCAGGCTATCCAGGTGGTTTATTTTCTCCACAAGAGCAGAACTTCACCGTGTTAATCCACTATTCCTCCTCCAGAAAAGGTCACAGCTCTGCTCCAGGCTCTGCAGCACCCATAACCCGGGAGCATCGAGAGCCAGGTCCACACACGCAGCGTGCAAAAGCGCTCGCAGGCTGAAACCACCGCAGCTTGGCTGCCACGGTGAGGGAAGGCAAGCTTCAGGCTTAGCTGGAGAGGAAAAGAAAATAAATCAAACGAAGAAAAATCGGCCTTTAAACACACATCGCCAACTGGGAAGGTCTTCTGGGATTCCTTCAGACGGGCTGCGTCTTCTGACTGGGAGGATGGCTCCACTTCAGCATCACCGCCAGGCGGAGGAGGGGACAGCTGCCTTCGGCTTCTCACGCTGCCTTTATACTGGGTGAGAAGAAAATGGTGCAGTCTGACTTACTGACTTGCTGCTGCTGCAACCGTCTGTGCTGGAGCCCTGCATACGCTTCCCTGCTCCTTTCCTCCTCAGGATTTTCCCTTTCGATAGGAAACGGGGGTTAAAAGCTGCTGGGTGCAGAACGAGGTGCCTCCGCCAGCTCACCTGCAGGCAGGCAGCATGGAGAGCCGCCTGGAAACAGCTTAGCAACATTCCAGTCCTCATTGAGCCGCTACGCAGCCGCGTGAGGCTGCATCAGGAAACCTGCATGAAGCGGAGAACCAACGGCAGAGAGGAGGGGGCTGCTGCTAGGGAAGCAGGCAGGCTGAGCTGGGTTCAGCGTGCTCTGCTCACGTCAACTCCACACAAGTAAAAATAATGCCACCGAGCGTGCTGTTCAATACTATCCAATGCCAAAAGATGCCTTCAGATGCATCCTAAAACAACCTGTATTGATGGTGGGGAATTATAGCTGTAGGCTAACAGAGACCAAAATAGACAGCAACAATGTGTGGCTAGTCTCCGTCTCCCCTTTCTCACTGCAAAATATTGTTTGGGTTTGGGACATTAATTTCTACCATTAATGTCAGAGACAGATGGGTCTGACACTCCAACACTGCTAAAAGCTCTACTCCCACCTCCCTGGGTAACTGTTATCAAGTATCAAACATTTATTCATCAGGTGTAGATAAAAGGAGCCTTCGAACTAGTTCCCAGAAGACCTCTGATCACATTTCAGCTCCCTCCAGCACCACAGATCAGGCCCTTTTCAAGGCAGGTCCTGAGGGAGAGGAAGACTGCAGAGCTTCAATGCAGTCTTCATCCCCAGCTCAGCCACCCCAGAGCAGCTGGGGATATGGGAGCTCACTGACAGCCACACTAAAGATCACCAACTCAAAGAAACAACTCTGTTAGCCAGGTTTCCCTCTGCAACGTATTCCTTTGACTTCAGCCTGAATGCTACTGAATGGCCACTAAACTGGAGTACCACGAATTTTGCTGTAACATGGCACCACCAAATCAGTAACTGATGTCCCATGAGCTCCTCATGTGACAACAGCTCATAGACCAAGCCTAACCCCCACCCCACATGATTTTTATACCCACAAACCTGTTTGTTTTCAGTTAATACAGAACATTTATCATTACCATGGAAATAGTCATTATTAATGGCTTCCAGTTTTTCTGTAAGTCTTCACTTTGAGAATTTCACAGATTTCAACCCCCAAATTTTCACAAAATACTTGTATATGGAAAAACAGGCATCTGTTTTGCCTCTGAGCCAGTGATCTGTGCATTCATTCAAATATATATTCCTCTCCTAGAAGAAGGCATTCGAGAAGCAGGGTACTGAATGCCAGCCAACCCTTTTTCCAGGTCCTATGCACATCCACAGGCTGGTTTTCTTGCAGTTGTGCCCATCTGTGAGAAACTAGGGTATACAAAACTAATAGCACACAAGCAGGAGCTGCAGCAACATCCACCTACAAAGTGAGGTAGGTGGAGGCACTCACAGGGATAACATTAAGGTTTTTCATCTTAATGGGATTCTATAGTAGGGCTGTAGCTTGCCTTGCTGCCTTAACCTTGTACCAACCTTATAGGTAGCATCCCTTTGTAAACCTGAAATGATCAGCTGGTGATCCAGAATTTTCCCTTCCTGATACAGAGGGAAAGCATTCGGCTTCCTAACCTTTTTATGGGATCTTAAGAAGGAAATTTGAAAATAAGACCAAATTACAGGCCACCATGTTTACGGAACCTGGTCTCAGGATTTTCTTATATCAGAGTTCAGGGTTCCCTTAAGCCTCTAAATGCTTAAATCCCGATTATGAGGCATACACAGCAGGGTTTGATACACAGGAGTGTTTATAGGATAGTCAGGATGGGTAAACTATTTGTTATCTTTTGATTTTTGATACATGCAGGCTCATCAGCTCAGTCACAATTATTCTTTCAGAAAACTCACTTAAAAGTCAATAAAGGACTTGATGTACTTCACAACCCATGCTACATAAGAGAAAAACATCAGAAATGAGCAACTGGTAAGAACAAATGAAATAGCTAATATTCTTCAGAAGATCACTGTCAAAGACCTTAAGGTCAGTTCTATGATTTCATTATTATGTCCTATAAACATTTTCCCCTTAATCTCAAAGACACAGAAAAATATTTTATCATCATGCAGCAAAAAATAAGTAACTTTCAATAGGTTATTTTGGAAAGAACATATCCAGTCGGGGGAGAAGAACATCAAGTATATGTCTCTTAATACTTGACACAGCTAATGTCCCTGCAGGAAAGCAGTGTTCTGTTCTAAACCAAAACAATTTTCCTACTGGAAGTGGAAAACAGCTTGCCATTGTCCTGTGCGCACAGATCTTAATGAAAAGAAATCCTTTTACAAACAGCATCCTGAAGATTACGTTTTCAGGATCTGTTGGGTAAAAATGGAGACTGAGCAACTTCCCCCTAAACACAGAAAAGGTACTATGAAGCTGCTAGAGAAGAAAAACAGAACATCCAGCACTGCTGCCACAAACGGCATGTAGGAGGGGAGTGGGAGAGTGGGCAGATGCCCAGTAACATAAAAAGAACACAGGACCAGAAAAAGGGCGTTTTTTCTCTGAAAAGCATTTGTCATCACCAGCTCTGAATGCAGAAACATATAACACATGAAATTCAACAAATTCCCATTTGGGATAATAAAGCTTCCAAGACTTCAACCTGCGCCATGTCCTGCATGACCTGTGAATAGGGTTCAAGTGACTAGCATCACCTTGAGATCCACCAACATATGGACTCTTAATTAGGGTTACACCTCCTATCAGCGTAGTTTACACACTGGCATAAATCATCAATTTCCTGACCTTATCTCCTCATTTCACAGTCTCCAGGTTTTCTTTCTTTAACCTGACCAACCAGGTCAGACAACAAGCTCCTGCACTGCAGTGCTTTAGTAGTCATAGCTATGATCACTTCTTGGTTTTAACTGCCAGCTTTCAGGTAGAGAGACTTGATTTACTGAGCAAATCAGCATTTTCGGTCTATAGAAACCCACTGGATAAAAATCAGCAGTAATTGAGTACAAAAGGAAAGGATATAAACAATTTATTATCTTCCTTGAAGCATATCCACTCACAGGGGTCTACTTCATAAAGATGAGGTTCTTTTCCCGTAAATCTTGTAGGCAGTGCAAAACCAAAACCAGGCATAAAAATAATGCCCCGAAAAAGTGTGACTCAAATCTGTACTCATTTCCCAGAGTTATAAAAAAAGGGAGGCTGTGATGGAGTGGGAAAAGTGTTTCATACATGCAAGCCAGAATGGAGACTGCTCTTCCCAGCTCTAAGTTCCTAGCACCTTCAGGAAATAGGCTGGAAATCAATAGTGAATTCAAACAGCTAGAAATGGGAAAAGGCTGTCCCAGGCAATAGTTTGGTAGGGGTGAAAGCTGGGCAATTCAAATTTTTCCTCTGGCACTGCAGAAAACCCTTCCTGATAAAGCAGATTCTGTAGGGGAATTAGACTCCCTCCACAGTGATACATTGCCCAACTTGTCTGTAATATCTAACAAGTACATCTACATGTTGTTTTGCAACCATATAACGACCACCATCTCTGTCCTTACAAGTTGTGCTGTGGCTTAAACTTCTCCCACTGAAAGGCAGGACATGTTAGGTCAGTCTTGGAAATGCACATGCACAGCTGTCAGTGGCCTAGAAACTAGAAAACACTGACACTACCCACAAGCACAGATGTCAATGTCTCCTCTCTTGTTATTCCAGCCAGATGAAATGTCAGAAGTAGGAGACCTTGTCCCTGTGTTCAGGAAACTTCTCTGAATGCTTCCTCTTGAGGGATGAGGATGGAGATGATGGAGTATTTTTGATTTTAGTGGTGGACTTGGCAGTCCTGTTGAACTTGATGGTCTTAAAGACCTTTTCCAGCCCAGTTGCTTCTATGATAGGGACATAAATATTTGGAGTGTCAGAGGAGCATAACAATGTACTTAATTCAGCATTTAAAATTATTTGCATAGATTTGGTATATGGGCATATTCAGCCATTTCACTATCTACAGAAGTACACATTCCTTGAAAAAGAAAAAAAAAAAGGGGCAAAATAATTCTTGTGGAGACCAAAAGCATAAGTGTAGAAGTATATGCTACATTTATAAATTGTTTCTCATCTCATTTAATCCACACTCTTATTTATTACTCCCACACAGTACTAATTGTCCCAGTTCTAAAGGTACCGCACACCTGGAAGTGAGATACCAGTCACAGCTCCATATGCGCAGGTTTCATTTTAAATTTTCCTGAAAGAAAAACTATTGAAGTTTAAAAGAAAAAGGCTCTACACTCTCTCACTCTCATGTTACTCAATATGTGAAGGCAACATGTTCCAGAAAGCTCAGAGCTGGAAATAAGTGCCTCTGAAAAGATGATATATAAAATTATCTTCAGGCTTTTTTCTGTACCCTGATTACATCTATTTTCTTAATTGAAAAGCAGTGATATAGAACAAGAAATGAAAAAGGGCAAAGTAACGGCAGGTATGTTAATATAAATCACACCAGTCTTAATGTCTCTCCCTCTTTTCTGTTATAGTTCCTGAGCAAAATTCACAGTGCTGATACAGGCAGTGGGTAGTGCTAAAAACATACTACAGATAGCACAGTAATACTGGCAATACCATACCTTCCCGCACACAGTGGGTTTCTGTCTTGGAGGTGCTCAGTTCAATGCTGAAAAACTTTAAATGTAATTAATCATTATATCAGGGAAAAAAGATACTGCTTAGTTACCCTCATCTTGAAAGAGTTAGTGAAAACATGCATCTACTGTTAAAAGTAATTTTTTCCTGTATCACAGATGAAGACATGGGCATAGTATGGTTACATGTCTGCTCCTAAGAATGTAAGAGCAATCACTATGGGAAGAGATCAGTGACTGTCTCCAATAGTGGCCAAAAATCTCGTACCTAGCAAAGGGCTTAAGAGGGAAAACATAAATTATATTAGCATAGAATCATCACAGTATGGTTAGAACTGGAAAGAACTTTAAAGCTCATCCAGTTCCAACCCCCTACCATAAGCAGAGACACCTTCCACTAGACCAGGTTGCTCCAAGCCCCATCTAACCCAGCGCTGAGCACTGCCAGGGATGGGGCAGACACAGCTTCTCAGGGCAACCTGTGCCAGGGCCTCACCATCCTCATCAGATTTATGGACATCTGTGCTAGACATTTAAATTTATGTAGCCACCCTCATAGGCTGTTTTCCATTAAGTAGCAGTCTCTCTTTAAACCCTTCTGAATTTCCAGCATCCACAAGATACTAAGGCAGAATTATGCAGTTGAACTACACATTTAGAATATTCATTGTCATTGGCAAGTGCATACAAGCCAGCAAAGAAGGCAAGATAAAATAACTGTCATTCTCAAATCACAAAAGACCTTACAGTTGTCCTTTGCTAGTGTCCAAGCTGTACCATGACAAAGCAATGCTTTGCACACCCCATCAACTTTCAGAACACCTGGAACAGGGTTTAGAAAAGACCCTCAGAGGATGACACCTCAGGTTAAATAAATAGCCCACTGATAAGGCAGAGACACTCCAGCTATGTCTAAGTTGGAAATTCAAGAGCTTTTTTTTTTATCAGAATCCTAAAGAAACTGGAGAAACTGGACGCTTCTGACAAAAGTGCCTGTTTTGCAGGTCTTTTGGTGGCAGCTAAGCCTAAATATTGCTCCACTTAGTTTTCATATTGATTGAAAATATTGACATCACATTCTATTTTAACTAAGTCAAACAGGGCCTCACCCAATAGCTCACTAGAGGCAGCAGCAGACATTTTACTGATTTAAATGTATTTTGGATCAGGACCACAGTCACTTTATTCAACACTGCAACATGACTTCTCATCTTCCTTCCTGTCCTGGCCTTCCTCCCCTATCTTCTTTTGTCTTTGATTGTGTTTGGCTTTGATCTTGTGGGAACAGAAGCTGCTATTAAAGACAAGAAGGAGCTGAGGGATCATCCTGAGGATGCCTGCAGGTCTGACTCCCAAAACACATGATACATTCCTCAGGATCCCTCCTCACACTTCCTGGTCACTGTGCTTACCTCTGCTGCAAAGGGGCTCCTTCTTGGTCATGTGTAGTTTTGCCAACCTATCCTCTGCTGATACACAAGGGTGGCCACCCTCAGCTAAAGGCCTGGGGTCTGCATTTACCCTGCCCACTCCCTAGCTGCCATCTAGTGCCATGGACAAGTGGTCCAGCACCCTGTGGGAATGCACCTTCCCTAATCCTGCCTCCTCTGTGTAACCATATATAGTTTCTCTTGCTGGAAGACAAGAAGATTGAAGGCAGCAGCTAAGACTTTAAAGCATTTTGATTTTTATGATAAAATAAGAGGGTTTATTTTTCTTTTTCCTTGAATCCCTTCCTAATAATAATCTGTCCTGTTCTCAGAAGGCTTTTTTCCCACCTTTTTTCTGAGCATTTGCATTACAGCCAGCTATTGCCAAATCACATTAGCTCTCAGAGACAGAGCATATTTCAAGCTCAAGGGCAGCAATCTGAGAAAAAGTCAGAGAAAGCAAGTTATATGCCGAGAGATACTTGAATATATTTAATTTGTATCCCTGCTGGATCAATCCCACCACTTGTGCTAAAAAGCCCTATTTCTTGTTCACCCAGAAACCAGTCTTTACAATGAACTGCCTGAAGACTCAAAAGGAGGGCTCTTTATTC
>JASSUY010023947.1:0-22828 GCA_032466535.1 Forpus xanthops | reverse complement strand
ACCAGTGTTTATAGTTATGGCTTAGAATGTTTAGGCTGGCCAAGGACTTTCTGAGCCTCATGGTCTGCCAGGGAGGATGAGAAGCTGGGAGGAAGCCGGGAGGAAGTAGAGATAGGGTACCTGACCCAAACTGACCAAAGAGGTATACCATACCACAGCACGTCATGCTCAGGATGTAGAGATGGAGAGCAGAGACCCAGAAGGGTGGGGGTGTGTGTGTGTGTGTGTGTGTGTGCACTGCGTAGTCGAGCTTGGTATCAGGTGATGGGTGCACTGCTTGGTCATGCTGGGTGGAAATTAGTTGGTGAGCTCTTGTATTCTTTCCTTGTGTTTGCCTTGTCATTATTATTACTGGTGGTAGCAGTAGTTATTTGTGTTACACTGTAGTTACTAAACTGTTCTTATTGCAACCTGTGGGAGTTGCATTCTTTTGATTCTCCTCTCCATCCCCTGGGAGTGTGGAAGAAAGAGGGGGGAGTGAGTGAGAGAGCGACTGTGTGATTTTGAGGGGCTTAAACCACGACAGTATGTTTTTTGCCAACTTCAGTTATACTGTGGGAATATTTCACTTTAGAGTAACCAGACAGAATCTCTCAGGTATGTCTTATACTCTGAGAATGGAGTAGAAGATATTATGTAGGCTTGTCCTTGTAAGGGCTCTGATTAAAATAGGAAGTTAAAACCTCAGGCAGCATAGTTAGAGTTTACTTCTCTTACCTGACCTGCCAGCCCATAAACTGGCTGCCTTTTAAGCTCTGCCTAGCAGGGATTTCTGTTATCTCCATCACAGCTAAGTGATCAGCATGAAGACTAGAATCTAGACCTGTACCATACTGTTCTAGTATTGCTTACTGCTCAGTGATCGTCATACTTTTTTCCATCCCCTTGGGAACTACTTCCCACTGTTAATGGTTCATTACAACTGTCTTGAAAGCCATGGAATCTACAGGATTGCCTGATTCAATTATTTATTTCTCTGTTTCTACACAGGCATTGCTCACTGTCTTTTCATTTAGTTTCTCATTTTTAGTGTTGCCCTTCATGCGCAAAGTTCTCTCTAAGGCATATCCAGTAGTCATTTATTTTGATTCCTAATGTATGTGGAGGCTTTCTTGAGGGGCTAGGAGATCCTGGTTTGTGATGGCAGAGCTAGCACAATAAACAGTTTTTCTATGCTTTATGTTACTCCACTGGAATGAGTGCATGGGGTTTTTTTAATTCTATACTTCTATCTTTCTGAGCTGCTGCTCCCCACCTTGTTCAGGGACTGGGAGATAATCTTGCAACACAAGTAATTGCAAACACATCCTGTCTCTGCCGCAAAGTGACTAGTGATCTTGTGATGTTCCTTTTGACACACAGCAGTAAGACATGTGCCATCATATATCTGAAAGTCATAGTCTGAGGTGTTTGTGATTTTTTTTTTTTAATTATTATTTTGGTGGGTTTTTTTTTTTTAGACAATGGAAGTATATGTGTTCAATAAAACATTTTAAATTATAATCTGAGCTCTATTACACTTTGTGCAATTGCAACAGGAATCTCTCTTGTTAGCAAAGTTGATTTCTGCTGAAATGTTAGGTAGAAGCGTAATTGCATAATCCATATAATTGCATATTGCCTTCTCATATGCATTGAGATCTGATTAAAATAATCTCTTCTGCCATCCTGTTTGTGTATTTGTAAAGGTCAAGTGTGTTATTAGGCTTGACTATTCAGCTGCAGGATAGAGAGAACTTTTTATAGCAGCATTAATGTGGTACACATGGAAGTCTTGCTACTTCCAAAATGACACCTACTGGTCTTGAGGGTCACAGACACATTTTTTTTCTTATATACCTAGTTGCAAGTCAGAGTGTCCAGTCTATTTGAGTCAGCGGATAAGATGTGAACCTGACTGGAAAGCTGTGGTGCTGCCTTGGCAATGCTCAATATTGAAATGCTGTTAGCCTTGAGTCAGCTATCTTTTTTGATCTTTACACTCACGTTGCATTTGGAACGCTTACTGCAATAGTTATTTTGGAGGAAGTACCTATAATTCCCTTTATCTTCCCCTCTCTGAACAAGTAGAACATGGTTACAATACAGTAAGTGCAGTATATTTGAATGCTATATCTGTTTTCTCTGGGTCTGTGGCCCAGCTACAACTGGTTAGCACCCTACCAGAGTAGTGCTTGGACATATAATCTGCCAATAGTCACAGAAATGCCAGAATGGTGTGTGAGGTGTGTTTTAAGTAACTTTTACAAATACCTTTGATATTCCAGAAGTTAGGACACATTTTTTTCTTTGAGAAGTGTAGTGACATAAATATATCCTATGTATTTCATGTGGATTTATGCATCAAGATATAAAGGAACTGTATGGACAGTGGCCCTCTGATACCACATAAGGTTTTCAAATTTTTACTCTAAGCTACATCCCTGTTTTGGTGTGGAAACTGGATGAACTGGAAATGTACAGTCATACAAGATGTCAAACATAAAGCAACAGAGACATTGATTGAGTGCTAGTCCTGATGAGTTCTGAATTTCATTTCCAGATCTATAACAGGTTCCCTATTTTAAGTAATTTTGTAAACAATTTCTTTCTATAAAAAAAAGCAGTGCTGCTTACAATTTTGTACAGACTTCTCTGGTATCTGTTCATGTTTTTCTTTAAATTGGAAACTCCTTTGGCACTGCTGCTCTTTTACCTTTTTGTGTCTTCCAAGCAGTCTGGTCAGAATTTTCCCAAATTGAGTCAAGGTTGATTGTTACTTTAGAAAGGATATGAAATACTTAAGCAGACTGGCTTTTTTTAATGAAGGTAAACTTCTAAGGGCTCAGTAGCACATATCCAAGGGGGTCTTTAGATGTGTTCTTAGTGGCTTTTGCATAGCTAGAATTGATTAGCAGCTACCAGCAGCTAGATAATGTGTGTGAAATAAGTTGCTGTTTTCATCCTATTTTCTCTGTCTTGCAGTTACCTCCTCCTTTTAATCAATAATGTTGAAGCTATTAGCAGTCTCCGGAAGGGCCAAGAATACAACAATATTGAAAGTATGTGAGGTGATAATCTGAATGATGGATTACATTGGCATTCCGAGGCAAGTTTTGGTTGTACTTTTAAACCAATTATTTCGCTTATTCCATTAATTAATATCATGTTGATTTTATTTTTTTTTTAATTAATAAATGCTTTATTAAAAAAAAAAATCAGAATTCTGACCTTAGTTCAGTCAAAGTAGAACAGAATAGTTACACTGAATTAATACGATACAACAGACAGACTTCTTCCATTTCCTTTCACTCTGTCCTCTTGTAGTTGGAATTCTTCGGCTCTCTGGGGAAGAGAATTCAGACAGTTTGAAATAAATTCAATCTGGCAGTCATTTCTTCCATCTCCATATCCAAAATTCATTAGAACTAAACAGAAATCTTCAAATTTAAATAAATTTTCCTACTTGGATAGTGATTTGGATCCATTCTTCTTTTTACACAGTACCTCTTACATTCTTCAGATGCTACATGTTTGTTCTTTAAAAATGGGTGGTGTAAAAATTGGGTATATTTGTTTTCCACTCCCCGTGGCAGATTATCTTTTGCATGGCTGCATCAGTGACAAACCGCAAGCTGCTCAGTCACAAGCCCATGAGTCCTACTTGAAGATATTTGCTGTCTCAACCTAGTTTTAGGTAACATTAGCTTGACTCAAGTTTATGTTTTCAGTAATTGAAAAAATTATAGACATCTGTATTTTAGAAAGCACTTGCATTGCATGAAAATGAAGTCTAAACAATATGTACCCTTCAATGTCACTACTGGTCTTACAGGTAACTACCTACCTATACCTATACATGGGCATCTTTAGAGGAGCTTTGCGATGAAACAAAACCAATTAAAGCTTTATTAGCTATCCCTGCTTTCTCTGGTTATTTATCTCTTCCTGTTTTAACATAAATTAGTAGTGTTTTCTCTTACATATAAAATTCTGGATTTTATAGCCTTGGATCTCATTTGGCAAGGCAATTGCAGTTGGTCAGTACAGTGGTGTGATGCAGGTCTAAGTCCTCTGTTTAATGTCATTAAATTAGTAGTCATGGGATGAAATGGCAGAGGGTAGACAAATCAGGATGCTGATGGGGCATTGTAGACATGTGCTCGAAACAAAGAGTTTATGTCTACCTGCTGCAGGATGTTAGGGTCAATGCAGTTGTTCTGCCTCTTAGAATAATTGGCCTAATTTTGTTCTGTGGCATGGTCAATCATATATATGTCCTCTCCAATCCTTAAGGCTATTTTAGGATAATTCTGAAAAGAATCCAATCCTTTTACTTCTTGTTGCTTCTGTGTTTTTTGAAAGAAATTATCAAGGTCCCTTGTTTAGAAGCTCCCTCTTGCTTTTTTTTTTTTTTGTTTTGTTTGGCTGGTTTGTTTCAGTTTTGTTTTGTTTGGTTTTGTTTTGGTTTTTGTTTGGTTTATCTTGGTTTTGTTTTTGTTTTGCTTTTCTTTGAATGTTGGTGGGTCATGGAAGGAGTACTTGAGCTGCCTTAAAGACCTGATCTTTCTCTCTGCTTTTGTCTTACATGGAAAGAACTGATTCATGCTAACTTCAGTTTCAATTTTGAATACTTATAAAGAGCACTGGCTAATCTTTCCTATCAGTAATCTCTTGACTTTTCAGGATGTTACTTCACCCAGCCTAGCTTTTCCATTATCTGCACTATTTCTAGTCTACTAGAATTTCCTCTTACTACCTAGGGTTTGGTTGCTTGTTCTATGTAGATAATAAATGATGGCTCTTCTTGTTTTTGAAGGAAACTTATTTGTTTAATGTTCCTGCTTTTTAGCTTTTATTTAAGTTAGTCTGTAAGCAGTTTGTTGACAAAAGCAAGGGCTTTTCTTTTTCTTCCTAAATCCACAAGGTTGAAAACAAAGAGCAGTTGGTATATGTAAAGTTCAGCCCTTCTATGAATACAAATATTAGTCCATAAGGTAGGTTATTTTGGTTTTGGATAATAAGTTCCATGAAAATTGGATATTTCATAGGAGTTTTCTCAGAAGTAGTTATTTTTATATGTGTGTGTGTGTATGTAGTAGGTATTTTAGTACTAGGGAAAAAAAAAAAAAACAACAGAGCACAAATCCAAAAGTGGCATTATAGGTAATGAAAAAAAAGTAGAAGAGAAGAAATTTCAGAGATAAATCATAGTCCCTGCTGATATGATGCCGCAGTTTAGGCCTGAAGATGCTTTTGCAACCACTGTTTGAAGCAGAAGCTTTCTTTTGCCAAAAAAAAAAAAAAAATTAGTTTGCTGTTTCAAAAACATCCAAAATTTGAGGCAATACCTAGACTGATTCTGTTCTCATTAGCATAGCTTTTGAGCCTTCAGCTTACTCGGCCTCAGTTACTGCCATACAATGCCAATCTAGTGGTAGTATAAGCCTGAGCAGTATAAATTATAGTGAGAATGGATTTGCAAACTTGATTTTTTTTTTTAATGTATTTTTTATATATTTAAAAATTATGCAACAGATCTCCTTTTTTTTTTTTTTTTAAAAAAAAAAACAAACTCTATGAATCCAAAATGTTAAACTGCCACTAATTGAAAAGATTGAACTGGCTCAAAAATGTTCATAGGAACAAAAGGTGAAGATTCAAATGGCAAGGTTATGACAAGCTTCTTTTACTATTTTCTTACAGATATTCTCCTTATGTCTGATGCTTAATAGCTGATCAAAGTGGTTGTGTAGTCTCTGAACAAGATCCTACAGCTTCTGAAGGAGACAGCTTCCAGAAACTGCTTCTAGAAGAGCAATGGCTTCTTCCAAAGAGAAAGGTAAGCCTTTGTCACTTGAAACACTAAGTGCCTTCCCTGAAAGATCTGAAATACAGCAAGAGCCTGTGAGGTATTTGTCAGACTACAGAAACATCACTCTCTTCTGGGAACAGAAATACTGAGTAATTTAATGTGGATGTTTTTCAAAAATGCATACCAGGTGTTTTGAAGTCTCTTATATCTATGACTGTGTTACTGTGAGGCTATTCAGAGTTTTAATTTTGTGGTTACACCACCTGCTGTTTCATTATTAAAACCGTAGGTCTGATTAATCAAAAATGTATTCTGCAGTCAGGTCACACAAGTTCTATAAAATTTATATGCATGAGTATACTGTGGAAGCTGTGCATGTCTGAAATAATTTTTAAAGTTTCTGATGTGTGTTTAAGTGTCTTATGAGAAAGCAGTGTGTAAAACAGGAATGTCACACCTAGAATGCAGCTGTCAGAAACTTCTTTTCCCTTAATACGTGTGTATGAAAACGCACCCATGCACACACACTAATAAAAAAGGAATAATTTATGCCTCATTTTCATGAACACTTAAACACTTACTTGATAGTATACCAAAAGGGTATGGCTGACAAAATGGCAAAAATAACAGAAAACTTTGGCAAATTCAGTCTCCCACATCCTATAGCTTAATGCTTGCAATATCATGCCTCTAAGGGAAACTGACATTCAGCCACTTGCTTTAAACCACAAATATTATATGAGAAAGGTATTGATGAACATTCACGCTTCACCTAGCTGAACTGCTGTAAAATGGTTCATTGCTCTTTTACTGGTTCTCAGTTTTGCTGAGTACTTTCCCCACAACAGAAATTATGGTAAAGAACTTTTCTTGCAATTTGTGTTTTCATGAAGCTCTTCCTTTGATAATATATTTGATATAATTAAGTAATGAATCCTTTGCTATTTCATGTAGTCTAGCAATAATTTAATTCTTCAGTCTATTCATAACTCTTAGAGTGAAAATTATTTTTCCCTCTCTTATGTTTGTACAGAAGCTAACACCAGAGTGTTACTGTGTATCTGGGATTTTCTTATTTACTGCAGTTGTTCATAGCTTGTATGGGAGCTCAGATGGGTGAGCTTCACTGCTATCAGTTCTTTTCCCATAATGGTGCTGTGACAACCAGCAAGTATAATGAGGCAAAAAATTACAGCAGCTCTGCAAAACAAGTTTGAGGACAGTTATGTCCAGATTTGAGAGGGACAGAAGGTAAAAGCAGTGAGGCTCACATTGAGGACAGTTTTTGTTTGTATTACTTTTTGCAATGCAAATAAATATCAACAGTAATAGGGTAGGTGGATAAATGCTTCAGAGTAATATTGTCAGTGTAGCTGAACCCTAATTCATAGCTTTTCTTCGTCTGTTAGACTTCAGACAGGATGAAAACTTGTCTAACGTTTGGAGCATCTCATAGAAATTGTTAATATTAATTCATGAGGAGTATGTTATAGGAGCTCTGTCAAATTAACAAAGCATAATTTCCTGTCAGATGAGTTACCATTTAAAGAAATAAAATGATTTTGCTTTTGGAAGCCCAGTCCTTAGCTGGCCTTTCTGGTTGCAAGCAATTACTTCCATGTATAGTGCTTTTTCAACATAGAAAAGCACTCTGGAATGGCAGAATATTGTGTAAAACTTAGTGAATGAAATTTTTAAGAGGATGAAAAAGAATTGTTAAAAATAGAAGTGTAACTCAAACGATCTTATTCAAGTCTCATGTAACTTCATCCTGAAGCAGGTGAATTGGATCAAGGTACATGTGTGTCAAAATGCTTCCTTAGCGCTGAAGGCTGCATGACCTGACCATGTGAATATTTGCTCACAGCATCTCATGAGTCAAGGGGAAGAGACACCCAAAGGCAGGGCTTCTCACAGCTACTTCTTGCACAGCTTTTTCTCAGAACTCAGTGCTTTTCACAGCAGTCTGATCCAAGGTTACCGGGCTGGTGCCATTTGAAGAGAAGTAATTAAATCCTTCTGAGAGAGCTTGCATAGTCTGTCGGCACACTCAGGTTGCTGATGTAAGCTAACAGCCAGTTTGTTCCTCCATGAGGACAGGCAGATTCTAGAACCCTTATTGCAGGAGCCATTAAGACTAGCCTTTGACTTTGTATTTATGTAGGGAAATTGGCTGAGTAAAAGTTGGGACAACTGGAGGCTTATTTGGTCTGAATAACATTCCTCTCTCCAACAGCTCTGGCCTAGTAACCACTCTAATTTTTGTACTGTTTAGCTCAAAGATATAATAATTTTTTACATGTTTGATCTAGGTAGTTAAAGACTAATACCAAGCTCCTGGAACAAGTCAGCCAGCTCCAGATGGCTAACCACATGTTCTGACAGTAGTACCATCAGAAAAAGACGCAGTGTGACAATGTATCTGGCCTCTAATCACATTTCATATCCCAGCGTTCTCTTTGGCAGCAAATGTGGCTGGCTAGAAGTAAACTTCAGGTATCAGAAGCTTAGTGCTGAGTATCAGTAACATTATTTAGCATTTTAAGGGAAGATTAAAATGGACATTGAGCTCTTTCTTTGAAGTTTGTTGTACCAGTGACTTATAGACATCTTGCAATGCCTGCCTTTCTCTCCTCCACCCTCATAAGAAGGGCAATTAATCTAAAGAATATAGACTATTTTAGCCTTTGGAACTCAAGTTCTCACTCTTCTTTCTTACATCCTGTGAATGCGATAAGAAGAGATTGAATCTGAAGCTTGTAGCAATAATTTAGTGAATGAGGGACCTTGGAGGGGTTTGATCTTTTAAATAGCATTACAAAAATATTCTAGATAATGTAAAGGTATACCAGGTTGCTTTCAGGGGTGAGTGTCATGGTATGCACATGGTACTTGGCCTCTGTGGAAAAAGGGTGTTGCAGTTTAGCATGGAAACATCCTATGTTGAAACTATGGTTTACTCTGGCACTGGTCATTTCTGTCATCTGCAAAGATCAGCTGTGAGATCAAGAATGAGATGTGCTTTGAAGACTTGTGTTCTAGTACCCCATGTGGCATTTAAGGCTCTGAACTTTGCCCAAGCAGCTGTGTGCATCAGAACAGACGAAGGGTTGCTTTCATTTAAAATCTTTTCTGGAAGATCACAAGGAATATTTTTGCTCAGGGATTTTTTTTTTTTTTTTTTTTTTTTTTTCAGTTGCAGGGCCATCGATAAGATCAAGGTTTTCCCTCCCACAGGCACAGCTTAGCATCCTTTTAAAGCTCTTGAAAATAAGCAAGGTTATTTTAGCTAACTTGAGGTCTAAAACCTGTTTCTATTCACATCTTTCTAAAAAGTATATAAAAATTGATCCAGAAAATGTTATGCTAATTTTGTACTTATCCACACAGTAAGCAGTAGAGCTTTCAGTCTAAGAAGCACAATTAGACTGTGAATGATTTTGGGGTGGTGACATTTTGCCTCCCTAACTAAACATAACCACTTGTATTTGAACTCCCACAAAATACAATTGTACATAGGAAAAAAGAAACAGCTCTTCTGGAAATAAGTTTCAAAGGGGCAGCCTGATTGCTAAGGCTCTTATAGAGAAAGGATGGGTTTTTCTATTGCTTCTTCTGACCCAAGCTCACTTGGTGATGCAATGCTTTATGTCATGAGGCAAGGAGTAAAGGAATGGAGAGATAAGTTAGTCATTTTAATTCAAAATCCAAGTGGATTTTCATGTCAAGAAGACAGTAGGCTAACCTTGCTGGGCAGTTGATCAACAACATATCTGCTGAATAGGGGATGAAGCCAGCTTAAGATTCAAATCAAATTGTACCTTCCTATCTCTCACCTAGCCCTCAAAAGTCACTCCTGTACTTAGAACTTGGGCAAATATTCATGCCTTTTAACTTCAGGTATCAAATTTACTTAAGCTGGGGGTCTGCATTTTCTATTTACTTAACAGAAAGAGACAAGTTCCATGATTTATAATACTGTTACTTTTCTTTTGGATTTTTTTTCTGCTGCCTAAAGTTAGGGAAGTTGTCATCTTTCAACAATGTAGACACACATCTTTCTTTAAAATCTAGAGCACCTGTGTGCCCTATCAATCAGAAAAACAGCCTTGTTGTTTTGGCCCTGAAATGCTTTGGGGTTTTGAGTACTGTGAGAAAAGATATGTTCATTTTACATTTTTGTGAAGTGACATGAATTAATATGCCCTTGTAAAAATGATTACTACAGCTATTAGGTACATCATATATACAGTGTAAAACCAGTACAGTCATCCTTGTAACTCCAAATGGAAATGGGCTTTGTGAAAAAACTTGACATTGGATCAATTCCAACAAAACCAAAATGACTTCCTATCATTAGGGTTTCTGGTTTTGTTCTTAGTGTATTGGGTTTGCATGGCAAAGTTTTGGTATTGGGAGAGGGTGGGAGGGGAGCTACAGGTATGGCTTCTGTGAGAAGCTGCTAGAAGCTTCCCCCTATGTCTGACAGGGCCAAAAGCAACCAGTAACAAGATGAACCTATTGTTGTCTGAAGGCAAGACAGACATTGCCTCTTTGATAACACATTAAAGGAGAGTGGAAAATGTTACTGTGCGGCAGCAATTGCAGCTTGAGACAGGACTGAGAATAACTGAGATACACAACTCTGCAAGAGCAAAGGTCAATGAAGAAGGAGGGCAGGAGGTGCTCCAGGCACCAGAACAGGGATTCCCATGCAGCCTGTGATGCAGCCCATGAAGAGGCAACTGTGCCCCTGCAGTCCATGGAGGTTAATGGAGGAGCAGATCTCCACCTGCAGCCCAGGGAGACCTCTGCACTGGAGCAGGAGGATGCCTGAAAGAGGCTGTGACCCTGCACTGAAGCAGGGTCCTGGCAGGACCTGTGCCCCCATGGAGAGAGGAGCCCATGCTGGAGTAGGATTGCTGCAAGACTGGTGACCCAGCAGGGGACCCATGCTGAAGAAGCCTATTCCTGAATGGCTGCACCCATGGAAGGGACCCACACTGCAGCAGACCTTTCCTGAAGGGCTGCACCCATGGAAGGGACCCATGCTGCAGCAGTTCAACTGTAGCATATGGGAAGGACCCATGTTGGAGAATTTCATGTAGGACCTTCTCCCATAGGAGGGACCCCAAGATGGAGCAGAGCAAGAGTGTGAGGAGTCCTCTCACTGAGGAGGAAAGAGTAGCAGAGGCATCTGATGAACTGACCACAACCCCCATTCCATGTCCCCCTGTGCTGCTGGGGAGGGAGGAGGTAGAGAACTCAGGAGTAAAGTTAAGCCCACGAAGAAGGAATGGGTGATGGGAAAGTGTTTTAAGGATTAGGCTTTATTTCTCATTACCCTATTCTGAGTTGATTGGTAATAAATTAAATTAATTTTCCCCAAATCAAGTTTGTTTTGACCATGATGGTTACTGGTGAGTAATCTCCCTGTCCTTATCTCAGCTCATGAGCTTTTCATTACATTTTTCTCTCCCCTATCCAGTTGAAGAGGGGGAGAGACAGAGTAGCTTTTCTGGGCACCCAGCATCAAACCAGGGTCAACCCACCACACTTAATATGAGATAAAATAGGAGGATATTTTGGCCTTGAGGTCCTCACTGGTGGGACAAGCTCTATCTCTGAAGAAATTCTGCTCTACATATTTTACAAGGTCTTTAATGTGACCTAGAAATTATAACTTTGTACTTTCAGGCTCATCTGTGTTTAAACCTTTGTGGAAATAATATCCACATAAAAAGAATACTTCTTAACTGAAGTAATACATCATATAGAGATGGATAGACTTCATTCAGCTGGTTCTGGAACTTCATTTTGTTTTGATAGCATAACACAAATGTGGTAGGGTAATCAGAACAACAGCAGTACTGCACAGGGGGAAAACTGGCACGACAATGAGTAGAAAATAATTTATTAAGAAATAATGAGAAAATTGCATGGACGGCAGGGGAACACAGGGTATAAAATGCTATATTCCTTTTTAGCCTTTCCTGTCTCTTGAGTATAAACTATGTAGCCTAAAAACTTGTGTTAAATATAGTGATCTGGGAAAAAAAAATATGAATATTCATTATGTGGCAGTGACTTAGAGATTTGCAGAACAGTCAAGGTTCAAAGGGACATTTGGAGATGATGAATTCTATTTTTTTTTTGCCGAAAATAGAGTCAGATCAATATCAGCTTAGAAAGTAATGAGTTATTATTTCTTCCACTTCAAATTCAATCTATTGCATTTCCTTCTGGCTAAAAACCTGGGAATTGTTAATACACTTTTCCCTATCTCACCAACTACTGCCTGCTTCTCATCTGTGTTCAAGGGCTATACCTACCTTTACTGCAAAGAGACTTTGCAAAGTCGATGGAAGCCTGAATTTGCACATCTTTCCAGCTGTTATTTCTAGTGACAGCGTGTTGTGTGATGGGTGGTAATTTTTGTTGTAAGTTGCTGGGAATTCATGTATTCTGTATTTCTCTGAGACTCAAGTTTGTCTTTGAAAAGCAAGGTAATACGTTTTTTCCTCTCTTCCTTACTACTGCATTGCCATGGTAAGGAAATGGGTGACCATTCAACTATGTTTTGTCTATCTTTAGTTTCCATAATTCTTCTGCCACTTGAGCATTGTGATGGTGGTGCAAATATATACTGTGTATCAGGTCTCTTATGTAACAATATGCAAGTGGTCCAGAGAGTGGGAATTAATAGCTAGGAGTAACAGGAAAGGGCAGTGCTTAAGCTGCCAAGAAAACAACACATGAAACTCTTCCCTTAGTATCAGAGAAGATAAAAATGTAGTACAGAGGTAACAGGATGCGGTAGACTTTGATCAGTACAGAGTATCACTTGCAGGAGTTTGCTTTGCTGTCAGTCACAGGCTATGAATGTGACAGATACAGCTTGATGTATAGTATGTGATTTGATCCATTACTCAGCCCTCTAACTGCAGCCGTATACAAAACTGGCTCAGACTGTATTCCTTGTCTGAAAGATTACTGCCTGGAAGATGGATGCAAATACTGTTAGAAAAGGCAAGGCAAGCAAGTAGAGCAAATACAGTATGAAATGCTTGAATATTTTGCCCTCTCCTAAAAGTTTGCTTGTCCTGTTTCAAATGTCTATGTTGTAGGTCTCTGTGTCACATTACATGTATTTGCTATAGTCTGCAATGTGTGTACATAGGCAAAAGTTGTTAGGTAAGGTAGACAATAACCTGAAGTCAGGAAAAGCTTAATGTGTTTATTCAGCATAGTTTGGTCAGGAGTCCGGTGTGTGTGTGCTCATTCCACCTGAGAAATTTGAGAGTAGGAGGGAATGTAGTGAAGTCACAGCAGAGAGTCCTGGCTGTGATTAATAAGGCTTGGAACAAATAGAGCAACAGAAAGCTGCTGGTGGAAAGCCTGAAACAAAATGTAGAGAGCAGAAAGAATTTCTCTACTGTAGGATGTGGTGCACTTAGGAAACTGGTAAAATCTTGACAAATGAGAAAGAGGAGGAAGAGATAATACTATTGGGTCTCTTGGCAGTGTGTATTTCTATGGGGGAAACAAAACACAACCCTCTGGACATTGAAGAGAACAAAAATAGCAAAAATTGTCATTCCAGACTGCGCAGAAAACTACCTGCTGTTTTACAGAGATGTATGTGTGCGCACACACAAGCCCCCCCCGCCCCCCAAAACCCCTGCCTATACATCATTTGTCTAATGGCTGCATTGAAGTGTATAGATATTTGTAAATGAAGGATCTGTTTAAATTGAAAACGTTCATTTACCTTCTTGGGAACCTTGATTTTGTAACAGCGCTTCCCTCTCTGTAATACAGAAAGTGCCAAAGTGCCACCAAAACAATATGGCCTTTTCAACAATGCTAACAGAAACAAGAAGTACTCTCAGAACTGAGCTAACAAACCCCCACTGTTTTGCCAGTGTAAGAATTTATCGGAGAGGAAGGAGGTTTTTTTGGAAACCAGTTACTTATAATCTCTGGCATTTTGACAAGGTATATCCACTAAATGTGCTCCTTAAAATATTAGTCTCTTATATGCCCAGGTTACCCTTGACATTTTTTGAAATATTACAGAATATTTCCTTCATGAAAAAGGGGAAAGAGCTGACACAGGGTACATGAGACAAGTATTAGAGTGATTTTTTGTTTAGATTCTACCTTTTGAAATCAATATGAATAATGCAAAAATGCAACACCCTGACAGCTATTTTAGATTCTGCTTTTAACATTGGTAAAAAATGGTGCGAGTTTTTTTTTTTCAATGGCATTAAGCAAATTACACCATCAGAGGATTTTACAGATTATTGCATCTAAAGCTGTATATTAAAGCCCCTCGATATTTCATCAATAGAAGATGCCAATATATGGTATCAGAATGAATTGTTACGTTTCTTTAAAAATTCTCAATTCTTTAAATGGATCATCTTATTTGTAACCACTGAGGACTTCGTAACGCTGGGGTGGTGGGTCTATTGGAAAGAGATTTTTATCAAAACCAGAAAAAAGGCTGTCAAGAAAAAGAAGAATATAAAATAAAATACTATAAAGGCAGTGAAATTCTGTATTAAGTTTTTTTCTGTTCCTCAGGGAAGAAAATTCTGAAACAAAATAAAAATTAATACAGACAATTCAAAATTACTTGGAGGGAAAAGGTGAGTCCATACTTTGAGAATTAAAATATTGTTATTGATGAAATAAAATGGTATAATTGCTAGTGATAGTGTTAAAGGAGGTAGAAAGCTTCAGAGTTGCACTGTGCATACAAAGAAAAACAAGGGATGTTCCACAGATCCCTTGAAGATTAAGTCAAGTGTGGTAGTAATTTACAAAAACACTTTCAAGTAAAAAAAAAAAAAAAGAAATTAAGGCTTATAATGCAAAAAGGGAAATAGTCCAATTAATATAAGGAACTAGTGCATCCCTGTGAAGAAGAAGGGAAATCAAGTACATTTGGAGAAATTATTAGCTAACTAGCATGGACTTTTTCAGCATGGTTTGATCTTTTTGTAAAATTTCAGTGGGGGACGTGAAGTTTGAGTCATTACACAATGAAGTGATCTTCAGATTTAGTGATATTTTTATCTAGGTTGTTAGTATGGCTAGTTGTTACTTAAGTGTTGCTGTAGCTGACACTGTTCATCATTATTGTTTGTTACTACCACATCAGAAAGCCCTGCTGTGCCTGACACGGAATAAAGGAGAACAGAGAAGTGATGTCTGTCCTGGAAATACAATTTGTATAGTAAAAGGAGAAAAATGGGTCATTTTAGGATATGTTACTTACTGTAATGGATTACATGGGAAAAGCCTGTTTCTTCTCATTAACAACAGAGGGATTCCACAGTGATGAGCTCTGCCATAGGACCTACATTGCTTTGAGTTAGGTGAGATGAATACCCCCAGGATGTCACAGTGATAGCCGTGATAGGATGTCATGGCTCACTGGTGCTTAAATCTTTTGACAGCTTTATATATGCATATGTCACATGTATATGTGTTTGAGGGAAGACTGTTGCAGGTAATATAGCAGAGAATGGTTGGAAGGAGAATAATAAAGATATTTAAAATAGTATTGTGGAAATGGAAGAGTGTCAGTGTAAAATGTCTAGGCTTTCTCCGGGTGAAACTGACCACTGAAGGGAACTCTAGATAGGCTCTGTCAGATTTCCATGCACATTTACATTCATTACAGTTTATATGGTATACAGTTTATAGGAAATTGTGTGAGAGAAAGGGTTTTCCTTTACACAACTCTGCATAAAAAGAGCTGGGCTATAGACATAGATAGTTTGTTTCATTTACTTTTAAAAGTATAGCCTTATGGGATAGTCTTGAAGAGGTCTAATCTAGAGGGTGCATCTAGGGAAGAAATTTTGGTCTTCAGGAAAAACATAGTTTACAGTATAAAAGTATAAACAGAGGAAGACAAAAAGATTCTACAGTATGGTATTGTTATGGAGCTGCAGGGTGTGACTTGAGTAGCGTTACATTTAATGCAACCTAATACACTTGCTTGCCTTTGTAATTCTAGAATACCCAAGTAACACAGGCTTTTCGGGGAGGTAGCGCAGAAGTTTCTAGTAGATTTCTTTCCCATAATTCCGTTAGTCCTCTAGAATATGCTGATTGCATTCCTGCTGATAAAACAGTAACCCTACTCAGTCAGCTGAAAATCTGAAGTTAGATGTGCAATAGTTAAGAGTGAAAGCAGCTAAAACAATGCAAATCAAAGGGTGAAAATCTATGCCTGAAAGTAATACAATGGGATATCAGGAGAAAAAGTCAGTGGAACAAATATTCAACACTCCTGATCACTTTCCAAAAGGAGAGTTCTTTGTGTTTTGTATAGCTCATCTGTCAGTGAGGTGGTGGATTATGGTCCCTTTAATCAAACACGATGTTGTATTCCCACACAGCATGCACTTGTGCTATTTCCAGCTGCTGCAAGCTGGGGGAGAATTTTTCTTGTGACCTAAAGTCATGCGCCTGTTATTCTCTGCTGCCCCCACCTGAGCTTCAGAACTATAACAGCAATTACCCTCCACTACCAGGATCATGGAAAAGAGGAGAGCGGTAGAAACAGAGGAAAGAAATTAATTTCCCATATCCTTATCTGTCTTCAGCATGTTATTTCACAGTGGACTTCTACTGAATAGGTTGTTGCTTTTGCAATGCTGATGTAGAGAATGAAGAAGAAAACCTTTTAGGGAAGCAGTTGGCAGCAGTCTGGATTACACCTTCTGCGCAGAGGATAAGTTGGCTGATTGGAGCTGTCTGTCAAAATTTGGCTGAAGCAGTTAGCTTCACCTCGCTTATTCCACTAGAAGTCAATGTCATATTTTAATGTGAATTAGTTTTTTAAGCTGAAGTCTGGGAGGAATTTGCTTCTTATTTCTGTTCTGTACCTAGAGATAAATAGAAGGCAATATTAGGCAGTAGTGGAAAGCGAAGGATGGTGAGCCTTGTAACAATGCCTTACACATTTACAGTGTGTTTTAAACAAGATTTTAGAATGTATTTTATATTGTAAATGTAGAAATGTGTGTTATGGTGTTATAATGGTTCTCGATAGACACATAAGTTTGTATTAGGTTCTGTAGCAGACTACAACTATTTAACATGCTCATTAGTCCAGAAGTTTAATTATTTAAAGAATCTTTTGTTACCTTGTGAATACAACTGTATAAAGTGGGGCTGTGAAATAGGCTAGTGAAGGATGTATCCAGAGTTCATGCAGATGAAGCCAAAGTTAATTCAGTTAAGTTTTGGCCACAGAACACACACTTGTTCGAACCTGATAACAATAGCTGTAATAAGTAGGTTTTGCTTTACCTATTGTGACATAAGCTTGTCAGTGCTACAACACTTGCAAGCTCCTTAGGTACTATCTTAATATTGCTAGTAACTAATTTGATGAGCTAATGCTGATGTTATGGGGTTTGATTCTCTCTTAGAAGAAGTGCTTGACATCAAGGTGGTTGGAAAGCTGTTACATAGGTTTAATTTTTTTTTTTGAACACTTCAGCAATATTGTCCAAGGAAACCTGATGCTAGCCTTGCATTGTGTAATCTTGCTTATATGCAGCATGCTCACTCTTTCATATTTAACTATTTGTGATTCAAAGAATAGACAGAAATGGGTTTGAGTTCTATTGTCATTTGTATTTCTTAAGTAATCATTCAATGGAATGTAGAAATAAACTGTTTACATGCTGGGTGCCCACTGAGATTTTTGCGAAAACAGATAGTGTGAGTTGATATCTTAATAGGATATCCTGATTTACTGCTTTACTTACGAGAAGAGTAGCTGTGGGTTGTGGTTTCACTTTAGTGAAATAAATCAAAAAAAAAAGAGATGTGGAAAGCAGAAATTAAGAAATCTTTCCTCTTAAGCTCAAAACTTTTTTTCTTTATGAAACTTTGTGTTTATTCACACTTGTACTAGAACAGGATAGAAAAAAATCTCCATAAAAGATGGAAAGGATGGCATTCATCATTCTCACTCAAGAAAGCATAATGTAAAAATGCACCATTCCTATAACCATGTAAGTTTCTAAAAACTCATTTAGTTTCACATGCTTTGAGTAGAATGCACTTAAGACTTTCAAAGAAAGCTTTTCTCATGTCTTTGTGAAGCCAATAGAATGATACCTTGGTCTAGTGTTTAGTTGCTCCCCTCACTGTTAATGGTATTCTGGTCTTCAGTAGGTCAAAGGGTGGGATCTTTCCCTTCTTCTGGGCAGTGGAGAGAATACACCTGGAGTGTGGTGTCCAGTTCTGTACTCCTCAGTACAAGAGAGACATGGGCATACTGGAGAGAGTATATTGGAGTGCCATGAAGTTTATTAAGGGACTGGAGTATGTCCTCTATAAGGAGAGGCTGAGGGAGCTGGGATGGTTCAGCTTGGAGAAGAGAAGGCTTAGGGGCTGAAATCTCATCTGTGTATATAAATATCTCACAGAATGAGATAAAGAGGATGGAGCCAGATCCTTCTCATTGGTGCTCAGTGAGGATAAGAGACAAAGGGTACAGACTGAAATGCAGGAGGTTTTGTCTGAACATCAGGAAACACTTTACCGTGAGGATTATTGATCACTGGCAGAGGTTGCAGAGAAAGGCGGTGGCATATCCATACTTAGAAATATTCAAAAGCATTTTGGACATGGTCTTGTACAGTCAGCTTTAGGTGATCCTGCTGAAGGGGGAAGTTGGATCAAATGACCTCCAGAGATCTCTTCCAACTTCGACCAGCCTGTGATTCTGTGATTTACATTCAGTTTGCATGTCTCTCTACAAAGTTCTAACAGGCATTTATTGAACAAAAGCCAGTTATGGCAATGGGCTTCCTGCAGCAGTTTTAAGACCATGGAATTAGTTCCTATGCAGCTTTTGATTTTCACACACATGGTGTAATTATTCCTAATTTTTGATCACCACGGCTAGATAAAAGATGCAGGAAATGAACAAAATACTGAGATTCTCAAGGCCAAGAATTATAAGCTAACCAACTGAATAAAAATACTTGTACTATCTGTCACAGAAGCCAGAATAATACAGAAGAAATTTATGTTAATGAAGTTTCAGGATAGGCGTCAGGATTATTCAGACACTAAAGGACTTGATAATAGGCCAACATAAACAGAAGCATCTGTCTTTCTGAAGTGCTGGCTGATTAAGAAAATTACTGCATGTGTTTAACTAAGCTTTTATACTAACCTTAGGTTAGTGGTGAGGATTAGAGGCTTTGTAATTTTTTTGATGGAGAATTTTTAATTTCATCTTTGTAGAAAGGCGCTTAAACAAACACTTTCATTTACATGTTGGGCTTGAATATGATTTGTAAAACTGGAAGCTGAAATGTGCAAGTAGCTGTAACTAATGGGGAGAAATGATAATACAAGAACTGTTGGAGGGCTTCTTTGCCTCCTGCTGATCCACCTGCATAGAAAGGATTCTCTCAGCACCTAATTCATTGGGGTTTAGTGTCACTTGGCATTACTGTAGCAGCCGTTGCATTGTGCAGAGGCCAATTTTTTTTCAGAAGACAAACTCCTCTTCTTCAGTTTTCTAGAGGAAGTCCAGGTGTTTGGCATCTCTCCTGAAAGTGAATGAAGTCACTATATTCTGATAGGTTTTGCACTACCACAAAAAGGCATATGCTTGTCTACTTTTAGAAACAAGTGCAATAATAAAAATTTTGGGAGTTCGTAATATTACGTGGACTCTAAATTGCTTTCATGCATGCGCTAAATTAAGTGCTAAGAGGGTATAAGAAATACTACCTATTCCAAAATCCAGTTGCTGAGACCATGTTTTAATGTGTTTGCACAGAAGTTACGTGGCGTGTTCTACCTTATTGTTGAGAGGCCTGCAGTTTACCAGTGTAATACTATGAGCATATACTTCTAGGGAAATTGTTTCATGTTGTACTGCAGCCTGGTTTAGAAGAGGGAATAGCCTCAGAGAATCCAGCAGGACTGGGTCTGCTGCCATAGAGCAAAATGAAGGAATGTCACATTTATTTTTTGTTGTTGCTTTTTCCAACAACCAACAAATCAGAAAAGAACTGGTTGAGTGACTGCCAAACTTAAGCAAGACACTCCCTTGCCATGGAGTTTTCTGATTGCAGGTAGAGGAAACAAGCCAACTCCCAGAGAAATGGCTATTAATGCTTCCAGAAACTAATATGTAGCAAAGACCCACTGAGTAATGTCATCCATCTCACTTAATATCATTCCAGCCAGGAAATAGTAGAGAATACAGGATTATCTGTGGAGGTGGAGTACTGTTAAAAACAGAGACTTGCATTTTGGGTGGGCCATCAGAACTGATATTGGTTTCTTTCTGCCTGCACCTGGGTGCTTCCCGCAGATCAATACAGTTCATGTAGGGAGAAATCTTAGTCCTCAGAGAATTAATTGAGCAAGATCACCTGATTTTAAAAAGTTTACAATCTAGGGGTTATGTCTTGTCTACATTATGGTAAATGAATAGAGATCCATTAGGGAAAATCAATTTGTTAATACCACAAAGTGCATCTTCAGTAATGAGTATTGTTCTCTTCTGTCAGGGTTGTATTTACAAGCAATTGAAACTCAATAGCAACTAAGTCTAGGCAGAGATCCTTCCCAAACCAAAGTTTAGGAGATGAAGAAAGCTACTTGCACTTATGGAAGTTAGTTAGGTATCTTAAAATTTCCTCCTGTTCGTTGTCCTCCTTTATAATGATTGCTGCTTTGCTTTGACAACAGTATTTTCTGTAGA
Organism: Forpus xanthops; assembly: GCA_032466535.1. NCBI lineage: Eukaryota > Metazoa > Chordata > Aves > Psittaciformes > Psittacidae > Forpus > Forpus xanthops. The sequence continues at coordinate 2,264 of JASSUY010023947.1, read as the reverse complement.
TGAACTTAATAGGGACACAGCTGTGATATGGAAGAAACTCCGGCTCAGTGTTTTCACCTCCTTAGCTGTTTAATGAACCAGCACTTCCCTCCTGTAAGTTTAATGGATTATTCTGCAACTAAATGGAGCTCATCCACAAAGAGAAGCAGATAGAGCAATTACTGATAATTTCATCAAAGAAAGTTGTCAACTCATCTTGTCAGGTTAGTGAGATGTCTGTAAAGTTGACGCATTTGTTTTATTTTACAGGTTTATTACTCAACTAGGTTTTGTTTCAGGTATGTGCTTTTGTAGGTACAAGATACATTTAAGACCGCTGCGCAGGGTTCATATCAGGGCAAGGGTTACAATGTAATCCCTGTGTTAAGCGATGGAGCAATAGTCAACCTCCCCATTTCCAGAGAAGCAGAAGGGAGGAAGACTTATTTATTTCAACCAAATTACTCATTCCTTTAAGGGTTCGGGAACTTACTGACATTTTGAAGGAGGTACAGCTTTTTTTCAGGGCAACCATGAAAAGAAGGAATTACATTTTTACTAGCCTCATGAGCTGTGCAAAACACCAGTGTTCCTGGGTCCTACATCTGCATCACAGCCAAAGACACATTTTTTTTAGTCCATGTGTGGGATTTTTCACATGGCTGTGTGGTTGCTTCTGGTCAGAATACATACTTGCCTTAAATTTCTGTAGCCTAAAATTCCATTTTCCATTTGGGCAAACAGATAACTGTTTGGGTCACAGATGAACAGCTGTTGTTAATAACTCTCAAAGTAAGAAACTCAGCTAAGTATCATATCAGAAATAATGTTTCAGGAATGACTTGAAGAAAAAGAGAAGGGTTAAATTCTCTCAGCAGGAATTAATTCAGAAGCATCAATGAATCTTTTTCAAGAGAAGATAAAACTAGGCAATTTGAAATGAAAAAAAAAATAGAGACACCAATATTTAAACAGTAGTAGTGGTATTTTCAGGTGGAGTGTGCATTGGTTGTATTTTCAGATGGACTGTTGCATCACAGTAGTGCATAGGTACAATACAAATGTATATAATCACAAATAAATGTATTAGCAACTTCATATTATTAGCTCAGAGTAGTAATTTAGAGACTCCATATCAGTTGAAGGATTGGCTTCTTTTCAGTGAGAAAATGTTAGGATTTTATCAAGCCACTTCTGTGTGGCAAAATTAATTTGGAGGTTTAAAGATCAAGCTTCCTAGAGCACAAATATCATTATAGCAGCCTATTCAGAGGTACTTCATTGCTTCCTCTTGCAGTAATCATTTAATTATGAATTTAAATTATGTCTAAATAAAGGGTTGTTTTTTTTTTTTCTTAATTTGGTGTTTTGTTTGTTTAAGGAACACTAACAACTGTCAAAAGCTTAAAGATTTTCTAATACCTTGAGGTCCAGTTGTATCTTTCATTTTGTCTATCTGGAGCCCTGAAAGAACAGTGGTACCTTACCTCCCAGACAATGTAGGACAATGGGTGATATTGAGGGAGGTGATCCTGCCCCTCTACTCTGCTCTCATGAGACCTCACTTGGAATATTGTGTGCCGTTCTGGTGTCCTCAACACACAATGGACATGGAACTGTTGGAACAAGTCCAGAGGAGGGCCATGAGGATGATGAAGGGGCTGATGCACCTCCCATATGAAGATAGGATGATAGAGTTGCGACTGTTTAGCCTGGAGAAGAGAAGGCTGCATGGAGACCTCATAGCAGCCTTCCAGTATCTGAAGGGAGCCTGTAGGGATGCTGGGGAGGGACTCTTCATGAGGGACTGCACTGAGAGGACAAGGGGTAACTAGTTCAAACTTAAACAGGGAAAGTTTAGATTGGATCTGAGGAAGAAATGCTTTACTGTAAGGGTGGTGAAGCACTGGAATGGGTTGCCCAGGGAAGTTGCGAATACTCCATCACTGGCAGTGCTCAGGGCCAGGTTGGACATAGCCTTGGGTAACATGGTTTAGTGGGAGGTGTCCCTGCCCAGAGCAGGGGGGTTGGAACTACATGATCTTAAGGTCCTTTCCAGCCCTAACTATTCTATGGTTCTGTGTCTCTCAAGAATCCTTCCAACCTGGCCTTGAGCACCGCCACCTTCCCTGGGCAACCTATTCCACTGCCTCACCATCCTTACAGTAAAGAATTTCTTCATTATATCCAATCTAAACTTCCCCTGTTTAAGCTTTAACCCATTACCCCTTGTCCTATCACTACAGTCCCTAATGAAGAGTCCCTCCTCAGCATTCTTATAGGCC
>JASSUY010023946.1:0-30272 GCA_032466535.1 Forpus xanthops | reverse complement strand
GGGGGGGTGGGAGAGGGGTAGGGATAGGATTTTTGCCACCATCTCTCACTATAGTCTCATAGATGAACCCCCTATAATATGGGGCAAGAATGAGAAAAGCCGCTGCAGAAAGAAAGGACAAAAAATCATTCTAGACTGTAAAATACAAAGAAGTGACAAAAAACCCAGAGACATTTAGAAAGAACTGAGGTTTTGGAGGGGAGGGTAAGGAGAATAAAAAGATGTGGCAGGAAAGGAAAGAATATAAGAGAGCAGACTAAGTGAAATGACACATAGAATTTAAGAACTGTGCAGGGTATGAAAAGCCATGAGAAAAAAATCCACTGTCAAGGCAAGACACGTAGCAGAGATGTAACTGTTCTTATCTGCACTTGAGGGCATGAAATAATTCCTTTTTTAATTTTGCCTTTTTAATCCTGTCAATTGAAGCTGTCACTATGGATGTAATAGCAAGTATCCCAATCAAAATATCAAAGACTCTTCACTGACACTCCTTGAAATAGCATTAATATCTGCTCACTAAGGTTAGTACATTTAAATGTTCTTGTGCAATGTTGTAGCTCCCTTTTAGTCAGGTATGAAACTGCTATTTCACGCTCTGTTTGTAAAATTATTAACAGCTGGCCTAACGTTGGATCAAATGGCATATGGTCTGCTAGGACAAGGCAGTGCTTAAAAAGACTATTTCCCACTCTATCAAGTCATTACCAGCTTTGTATTTCTAAATATTGGAAAAGGCTTTTGAGCTCCAACCAAGTTCTAACTTTTCAAGAATGATGGGCCTTAATCAAGATATCAGACTTTGATTTAAGGGAAAGGTGAATATAAAATCCAAACTCAGATCCACCTATGTTCTCTGCAAATAATAGGCTCAGTAAAATCCAGGTAAAAATGTCACAGAAATAATTCTTGCTCCTAGCATCTTTTATGTTGTGTTAAGGAACCTTAAAATGGATGAGAAATTTTCCAACATAATGTTTCCCCGTTGGAGAATTCAAATGTTTTCCACTTCCCACTTCTGCAAGCTTAAGGGGCCAGGCCCATTTTTGGGTACAGTGGCTCCAGGAAGTGCTGTCTGCTAATAGCAGTTCAGATCCTTAAAATCAAAAAGGCTCAACACAGCTTCAGACTTTAATCTTGAACACAGCTATTAAATTCCAAAAGAGCATGTTTCTGTGGTGCCACTTCCCAACACAGAGAAAACTCTCAGGGCAGCAGTTTTGGATCAAGATTCAGTCTCACCAGGGAGTAAATCCAGTAACAATAACATAGTCGTTGCTCCAAAGAACTCAACATGTTCATAGATGGCTGCTTGCTTATCTCAGTGTCTGATTCCACAGGTTCCTGTCCTAGTTAAATGGATTCTGCTATTAAAAAATCCAAATAATTACCTCAGTCAGTAGCAGTAGGCTAATACTGTTACTACAGTGTGCTTAGAGGCAGTGTATGCTATCATCATAGAATCACAGATGATAATGGTAATATGATAATATGCCAGTTCTCACATTATATCTGGGGATACCTATTGGCTCCATGTTAGACCACATTCATCTGATGTAACTCAAGAAATTAAATGCTTGGCTTTGCTTAGGATTTTCATCTCAGAAGATCTCTGACATTGATATGTTTCAATAATAGAAATGTCACATCAGATATATGGAGATGGATATGTATCATTCTGAATCTTACCAACTCACTGCCTAGAAATGGGTCTAGCCAAGGTTTATCTTATTCTAGGAATCTGACTATTTCATATAATAGTCTGGGTTGGAAGGGACCTTTAAATCTCATCCGGTCCAACCCACCTTACAACGAATATCTTCAACTAGATCAGGTTGTTCAAAGCCCCATCCAACCTGGCTTTTGCACACTTCCAGGGATGGAGCATCCACAATATATCTGGGGAATCTGTTTCAGTGCCTCACCACCCACAATATAGAACTTCTTCCCTACATCTAATCTAAATCTACCCTCTTTCAATTTACAGCTATTACCCCTTGTCCTATAACTGTTGTGGGCTGGCTTAGAGACTGAGGATATGGCCCTTTAGAGGCTCTGAACAATCCAGGCTTTGATGAGTTAGAATACATTTCGAACTGGTAAGAGTAACCACAGATAAGTTAAGAGTAACCATAGATAAGTTAAGAGTAACCATAGATAAGTTAAGAGCAACCATAAACAAGTTAAGCATCGACCCTTGTAAACCCTTATAGATACTGCTGAGCACTTCTTCTGGTGCAGGCTGGCCACCTGCATCGGAATGAGTGTGAATTTTAGTCAGTAAGTACAAGAGCCTGAGACTCATGCAGTGGAGGGGGGCAGAGCCTCTGTGGGGACGCCTGCAGAGAGTGAGCCCGCCACCTCGCACTGCAATGACGCTGCTTGGAGCTGGTTTTCTAATTGTCTTTACAGGGTTGTTGCACCACATTTTATATATATATATAAGACTGAGTAATTAGAAGAATGTTTGCTGCATAAGTATATTGGTATGTGTTAGGCCTGACTGCAAGTCATGATGAAACTAAGCAAAGTGAAGAGTTAAGAACAAGCTGTAATTAAGCTGTCCTTGGGCAGGCTGGAAAGTGCTGAATTGCAGAATCCTGCTAAAGGAGAGACAAAAGGAGCTGTACGTCTGCGGAATGTCCTGAGAAATAGAGAAGAGATGAAGGGAGTTGAACACCTGCAGAACATCCCGAGAGCTAACCTTGGTAGAAGTTCCTGTTGTTGGCAAGATATGAATCCGAGAAGCGATGAGAAAGAACTATCCAATTAACAATTGAATTTATGCCCATGGACAGCAGCCGTTAGTCAGTGATAAGTAAAAACAGAGTGTGGACAACAAAGGTTTTGTTACAGTGTATAAATTCGGGTTTGTAGCAAAATAAATTGAGTTTGTTCTATCACTCATATTGAGTCGACTAACTGCTCCACCTCCAACCTCTGGACTCTTCATCACTACGGGTAACCCTCACCCTGCCTTGGGTAACCCTTATCCCTGGAGCAAACAGCATATAACCACATGCCCTTGAAGGCACTGTTTATATCATTGATGGAGTTACTAAATAGTACTAATCCCAGTATGGACCCCTGAGGGACTGAGGCTGCATTTCTACAGTAACTTCTCTTGGAAATGCAGCCACCTCATTTGCCACCCTCCCTACCTGCATTTGCTCTTTTATACTTCCCTATGAAATATGCCAGCCACAGTGGTTGTACTTAACCATCCATCTGTTGTGAAATAATCCAGGATGAAATAACTGTAACAATTATGGGTTTTCTAACCACAGTGCAGAAAATTTTCTCAGCCAGTGGGTGAGTACTGCAGTGGTACACTACAGATAATGCTGCAGTGGCTCTGTGCACACTGAAGTAGATCCAAAATGACAAGATAATGATATATTGCTTTTAAATCCATTTTCAACTTTATTGTTGCAAAGGCTATCCAAATGGGAGGACAGGTATTCCCTATAAAAACATCTGAAACATAGACTTCTGTAAGGAAACCCAAGTGGACTCATATTTAAACATCAAATATCTCAATATTTATAGCCTGGGTATAGAACAGGTTAACACAAGGATAGAAACATATTAATGTCAGTTTCTGAAAAGCAAATGCTGAATATTCACCTCTGGTGTTTGAGTCACAGTGAAGTGGAGGAAAAAAAAACCCAAAACAATGGAAAAAACCAAACCCCACCAGCTATGCATAACTGGGCTCTAAAGCCAAATACTACCCTTTAGTGTTTTGATCTGCATATAGATCATTGCGATGTGACTTGCAGTGATGGTTCAGCCCTTTACCCACAGTTGTTATATTTATTCAAAGCCAAGTGTTCTGAAGGAAATGTATTGTGCAGACCTTAGTATTCACTGCATGTGGTCAAAATCTATCTGCATTTAAAAACATGTTCAGATCATTCTTTTATTCTAATAGTGCTAAAATATTTTGACATTTATTTCTTCTGGAACAACAAGATATGCACTGCTTTTTACTTAAAGATAACCATCTGATAATGAAATATTTGACAAATTGAGCATAGTCTGCAAATACATACAACATGCTACAGTTAGCTCATTAAGAAGGAAAGGATCAAGAAAATGTTAGAAATTAGTCAAGAACATGGCTTACATTTCTTAGAAATTTATCTTGCTTCCTTATGTGGAACAAAACAAATTGTTTTCTTATGTTTAGAGCTAAGATTCTATGAAAAGTACTCTAGGGGTTAAAAAGGCTCTTAATTCTGCAAATGGCTGTTTTAACTCTTATGTTTCCTTGAAGTGACCAATGTGTGAATCACTAAAATATCACCAGAAAACCTTTTTTTTGTAGGAAGGCAGGAGAAGGAAGCACAGAGGCAGAAGCCCAGGAGGTCTGTGTTGAGATTGTAACTCATACACAGATTTCTTGTCACACAAATACAATTTTCAAAGAATAAATATGGGTTGTAGACAATATCTTATGAAGCACATGAAAGTCTTCTGAACTGAATAATGCAACTTCTACAAACATACCCTGCTAGCAGAGCATCTAAAGTTCCTGAAAACACTGTCATGAAACAGGAAGTCTCAAACAGCTGTAACATCCAACTTGCAGCCAGTCAATATTGGCCAGTTGCACTGTGAGTTAGTAGTTTAGATTGAAAGTACACCTAATCAATCAGCTTGGGGGAGGTGGGAGCAGGCAATGCTGACTGATCAGCTGTGGTTTGTGGGCTGCCACAACACCCAGCTTGAGATTCCTTTCCCTCCATGTGACCAACTGCCTGGTTTCTATGCTGGTTGGTGGAGGGTGAAAAAGGCCATGGGTTAGAATAAGAGAGGAAAACGAGAGAAAAATTAACACACAAAGACCCACAGGAAAAAGAAGGGGCAGAGAAGAAACAGTCAAGATGTGAAAGAGGAAAGAGAACATAGTGGGAAGCATCAGACCAGCAAAGAGTGGAAGGTCAAATCTGAGTTATGAGAATACTTTTGTAATATTAAATATAAAAGAATGACACAGAATATAAGCCTGATTGTTCTGCTGAAATTGCCTTACAATATGACAGCAGTTTGATACAATTTAAACCTGTGCTATTGGGATAGATTTTCTGATGGCTACTTCATCCATTAAGAAACCAAAGCTTTTCCATACAATGAATTAACTTATCCAGATGCATTTAGTACAGAGTTGCAAACCTGAAGTAATTACTACAAAAAACCTACAAAACCACCCATCAAACATTTCAAAATTATCATGGCTCTTTGACATAGTGCATCATATATTGATGGTTTCAGTGTGTGAAACTCTGACCATCCTTAATAGATACAATTACTGACCACCTTGGTTAATGCTGTTATATTACCACCTACATACCTTCACTCTCACTCCCACTTCAGCCCATAAAAGTGAAAGGGGACATGAAAATTTGAAACCTACAACATCTCATATAAGTTCATGGAGAATTATACAAGAGAAAATGAAATCACATGGTATGCTGAGGTCAAGCAGGTATACAGAAGAGGGTAATTTTATACCTTGACATAACTAGCCTGCTTTGAAATGTTACAAGTTCCCCTTAAAATGCAGATGATTCATATTAAATGGACTACACACTCATACCTACTTATAGGATGTGACACCTCATTGGTTCACTGGGTAGCAGGCAACTCAAAGAGGATCTGTTCCATTACATATTCAATATATATTAGAAACACAGTAAAATAGATTACAAATTTACTGCTTCCATGAAATATCTGTCTAGGTAAATGATAAAGGAAAAGATAAAACACGGCACTCAGCAGCAAGTTAAAGAAGTACATACAAAAAGACAAAATCTATACTAAATTAATTTGAAAAATTGTATTATACAGTAAGGTCATTATTTTTCCTGTCATTGTGATTTCATTAATAATTTCATAAAGCTTTATTAAAATTTGGTGCATGCTGAAAGTTTGAAGTTTTTCTGTAGGAGCCTAAATGGGGGAAGTACTTGTGACTTTTAGCCTGGATAAGTACTTTCTGCTTGGGAAGTGTAAATCACAGTGTATGCTCACATGCCTAGTGGGATTAGAGTAATCTCTTTTGTGGTCAAGTACTGTTTGAAAGCAGAAGTAGCAGTCAGTTCAGTGCTTACATCATTATCTTTTTGAAAATGAACTTGATTCGAAATTTCCTTCATTGTTTACCAAGAAACTCAGATAACAAGGAACCAATACCTTAAACACTAAGAATCATGAAAAGTGCTAACAACAAAATCAAGGAATAAAGTGTAAGAAATGCAACTATCATGAATCTGCAACTGGGGATGTACACAAATTAATCTGACAAGAAACTTCATCCCACAGTGAATGCATTTATGTTCATATACTAATTTGTAATGTGCATTTCAAGTTGATTGACATTAACTCTTAGCCAGGAAACTCAATTACTTGCTGAATTTAGTAGTATCTAAAAATAAATAAATAAAAATTTTTAACACCTTGGGAATGCATAGGTGGATCCAGACTTCCTTTGAAAGAAGAGAAGTTTTGAGGGAGATGCAAACAAGTGTTAAAAAAGGAGAAAATTAAAAATCTAAGGTTTACCTATATAACAGATTAAAAATTTTCAGATTTTGAGAGCATGCCTTAAGAACAAATAAAGCCTCTAGATACTGTGAATTATGCCATCTTAAATCTAAGAGACAGAAAAACATTAACACACATACTGCAAAACAGTCTGGCTAAAAGTAGGATATGTGCTTTTCTGATTTCATTATTTTTGTTCCATTCTTATTTAGAAAAGGTTTTCTACTGGGGATAAAATTCTTAATTTTCCAAAACCCAGTGTGGAAACCTTATGGGATCATGATCAGTATTTCATCTCTTCAAAATACTGTTAACACCAATATGCTGCACAACAAATTCAGAACTGATTAAGAAAGGCATTAGCGATTTGTCCTATCACAAAAATTAATTCTGGCATTGGTACACACATACCACCCACTTTCAACTATGCCTAACATGGCAGAGCTTTAAAATCTACACACATGGGATGTATGTGAAGGCTGAGTTCACTGAGAGCTCAGTAGCTGCACTGAAACTCGCAACTCCCTATCCCCCACCTCCCTCCCACTGCTTCATGTTCTGAACTCCTCTCCATTTCCACCTGGGCTTTGGCAAACCATCATGAGCTCATTTCTTGTTTTTCTACAGAGGATAGAAATCATTATTTTGTCAATATTTAAAGTTGTCTTAGACAAATGCAGATAGTGCTAGTTGCAGGCAGGTATTATGCTGGAAGTTGTTAAGTGGGTGCCATCAGTTATATCCTTATATTTATAGCTTCACTCTGGCTGGGAATAACTAGGGTCTGCTGGCCAAATAATAAAATGCCTCACATTTCCCATCCTTTCTTAAATGTTCGCTGAAACCAAATAAAAATCAACAAGGCATTTACTAATTGGCTAGATGCAACTTTCCAAGGTCTGAACTTGCATCCAGTGCAAGCTACTGCACTGCTCAGCCAACTGGAAAACATGTAAAGCATACACCTAAGAGGTGAATTAATCTTTTGAAAGAGCATTACCATACTGCAGAGGGTGACATTTGATCATTCTCTGAACATGAGAAAACATGACCTGCAGACTTCTAATTTGGTGATGTTACACTACAATTACTGCAGTTAGTAGGTAGTCAGAGCAAATACGAGGACAGCCAAGTACCACAGACACCACAGAGCAAAGAGTCAAAATTTGACTCAAATAGCTTACTAGAAAGCTAAGCAAGCCCACAGATTTTTCAGCTTAGTGATGCTGACTGTGACCTAACCATGCCTAAAACATATATCTCTCACACTCTGAAGTGACTAGCACATATTAACCTCAACAGGGACAGCAAAAATTCCAGAATTAGAACTGTAATACCAAACAATTTGGCAGATGATATTCATGAGCACCATTCTGCTAGTGCTGCCCCTGAATTCTGTGAAACAAAATAAGGTAATTTTCTAAGATTTCTGTTTAGAGACACTGAAATTCAGTCTTGTTTGGTTTTCAGGTTTTGCTGTTCAACAAGTTAAAGCATTCACTCTGCTAAGGAAGTGAATCCATGCAGACATAGTTATAATAAAAATTTTATTGAATAAGGAGGCAGCATTAACTGTCAATGTGCTCTCTACGGTACACTGTTCAGAAGGCATGAGTTAGTACCTGGGCCCAGATCCAAGACAAAGAATGAAACAACCTCCAGAAATTATATGATTATGCCAGCAAACAAATTCAAACAACATGCTTAGTTCTGATATTTTTTTTTATTTCAGTGCTTTGAATGGGAAGTGATACCGTAGTTTTCAAGACCAAGAAGTTGAAGGAATTTTCTCATTCCAAATGAATTAACTTAGCTGTATGAGTGAGGAATAGTTCTGCAGCCCACAAATCTAAGCGCACAACACACTGCGAGTATCAGTATTAGTAAAGAATCAAACAGCAATAAAGGTAATTGAAAGAAATTTGCTTGATGTTCAACTTTGTAGCCTATTTTGAATCTATAGTGAAACAAAATACTTTTATGTTTATTTATGACTCAGAACGATGATTTAATTTGATTATATAGTACAATATTTCTGCCATTTTCATCTCTCTTTAGCAAATCCTAAATTCATTTAAACAAAAATGTGAATGATAAAATCAGAGATGTCACTTACAGGGATTAAGCAGAGTTCTGTGAGGCAACAGATTTAATAATTATCTAAATAGAGAAAACATAAAAAACCAAAATATCATTTCCTGGCTTTAAACATTACTTATGTTTACCATATCCCTGCCATGAAAAGCCCTTACTGAATATTATAAATATTATAGATATAATGAGTATTATTATAAATAATGTATTCTTGGTAGAAAACATAATCATGAATCAAGGTTTTATACCAATATTTGGCTCTTAAAAGGCATTTTTTTGGAGAAATCCACATTTTCGTGTAAGGTCAGCTTTTCCAAAACATTTTCAGACACTGATATTTTCTGTTTCAATATTTGTTTCTTTTTGTTTCAATATTTCTTGAATATTAAGATATTTTCAATATTTCTGTTTCAAGAGCTCCTGAATGTTTTCTACATATGTATGGAGACAATGAGCCACGTTAGCCACTTCAGATTTCTCAATCTTGGCCAAGATTTTGAAAACAAAGTTATTGTCTTCTTACATATTTAGACAGATGTTTTTAATTGTGTGTCTGTATGATTATCCTAAGCAAGTAACAGTTAATACAGTATTTACTGCTGCAGAAACGGGGTTCACACTTATTAAAAAGATGTTTCATGATACGGAGGAAGTGTTTTCATACAGTTCATTTGTAACTACTCCAGACATCAATTAACGTACCATAGGACAGGATACGGAATATTCATGCAGCAGAAGCTAGACATTAGAAAATAGAAGAAATTATGAAATAATGTAGGGTACTGAATACAAGAACACATTTAAACTTTCACATTGTGAAAGCTGGTGTATTTTTGGTATCAAGAACAAAATGCAAATTCTCCCTGTATAAAATTCATCTTTTGAAAGTTCCCTGCTTAGTCTCACATCAAATGAAATGTACTAAATTTACTGACATGCTTATCTTTTCTCTTTTCTATTTTCTTCCTTCTTTTCTTTACTTTTTTTCTTTTCTTCTCTTTTTGTTTCTTTTCTTTTTCCTTTTCTTATTTTTTTTAATTACAGACATCTTCAAATTAAATTATCTTCACTTTGATTTTCCAGGTCATGCCACATTGAGGTGTTTTGTTTTGGTCTAATTCCTGTTATTTTTTAGTTACAAGTTTCACGGAGCCAAAATGCTAAGTTAGTAGGCAATCTATAACAGCAAAAAATCTGTCCCGGTTTAATTTTTTACATAACTATGAAGATTTACTCCCATGTTGAATATAGCAAAAACACTACAAGGCTCAGAATCATTTTATTTTCTAGAACAAAATTAATAACACAGGAATTCAGTGTTGTTTCTTCTCCATAAATTGACTGCATCTATAGAATATGATTTTTACATATTTCCAAAAAGATCCCTAGAAGGCTAGCACTTGAAGCTTATGGCTAAAGACTGAACAATGAAACAGGTCAGCTTGTCCTAAGAAATCAGGTCAGTCAGCTGTATTTCATATTATCATTTTGACAACAGGGGATGGGGGAACAGACACAGTTGTAAGCCAGCTCTTTGGAAGACCCACATACAGAACACATAAAAATAAAAACACATCTATTGCAAACCAAAGTATATAATACATAGGGCAACTATTGTAAGTGTTGGTCATCTTGGTTTTGCTTTCAGTTTTTCTCGATTTATGAAGAAAATCAACATTTTAAAGTAATTTCATATTAGAGTGGGTTTTTTTTTTTTTTTTTTTTTTTTTTTTTTTTTTTTTTTTTTTTTTTTTTTTTTTTTTTTTTTTTTTCTTTTTCATCTCTCTCGCTTTTTTTTGTTTCCCCTGAGGAAAAGCACCACTATTCAAATACTCACTATGGAGGATGTTTTTATTGCTGTGGATGTTTGCAGGAACAAATTGAACAATCACTCATTGAACAATCACAAATTTCATCAGAGAATTTCACCCTATGGTAAGATGCCCAAAGCTTGAAATAAAAATTTGTTCAATGTCTATACATTGAAAAAGATATTGATATGGTGACAAAATTCTCTTTGCTTAATTATAAACTACAGAGGACATACAAAATTTTCCCTGCATACACCCATTAATAATTTCAGCTTTCTCCATGAAGTTACTGAAGCTATCCTGGGATGGCCAATTGCATAGTTCTGCTGTATTTCCTAAGTCTTCATCCACAGGTCACACAAAGTGAAGCCAGTGGAGCTGTTACACAGTCTCTCACTAAACCACTGCACAGATGGTAGCATCCAGTATAGAGAATTAATTGGAAGGGCACTGAACAGGATCGCTGGAATAGCTGATTGCTGCCATGTCCTCTGCAGATGATGAGAGAACAAGCAGCACAGAAATGAACTTGGAATCTGCTGACAAGTTGAAACAGGAATTAGAGATCTCTTCAAAACTTCTAAGACTTTAATTAAAGCTAGGCATTTCAAAACTTTCCCAGATCTGTAACAAAAGGCTGTATACCCAGGTGTAGGCCTATTGTCAAAACTCTTTCTAGTCCTTTTGCAAGAACTGTAAACTGTGTCAAGGCCTTACCTACATTTCTGAGTCCTATCTCTAAAGCTGTGGCAAACATGTAAAGCAAATCACTGAAGTAAGTAAGTAAGAATTTTTACTTAATAGGTATTGTTAGTGAATCCTAGAGATAATCAGCCACAGAAGGCATAATCAAAAGTCAAATATAGGTAATAAACCTTGAAAAAATAGCTTTAGATGAAACAGCATTACTTGCTGGAGCCTCTACTGTAACTCCTGTTGACAGGGAGCTTATACACATGCATATAAATATATGCACACATATTACTTTTCCAATACTTTCCTAATATGTTTTCTTTTCCTCTTGAAATAGTTGTTTAAGCTCATTCTGTACTCTAAAAACGGGAAGAGTAACAATTCGTGTAATTGCAAATGAGAGGAGGTATGTCTGTTCAATATACTATTTACTGAAATGCAATCAATACTCCGAAAATGTTCTCAACCCCCTGACTGAGCCAATACAGCAGAACTCAGTCATCAACTGACTCTGATTTTTAACTTACATGTACTTGACTGTAAACAAGTAGAAGTGAGAACTATAAAGTTATGAAAATGCTGTCAGGGCCTTATATTCACCTAGAAATTTCAGATTTATTCAGAGGAATGAAAACAAGAACTGCAAGTGAGCAGGAACAAGGATGGTTTTAAAAATACCTCATATCTGGTAGCTAGCTCAAAAACTTACTTACAAATCCAAAAATGCTAGACAGGACAAGAGCAAAAAACATGTGCTGTGGATACCAAAGGCTGTATATTTGTATTTCAGACATACGAACTGGCTAGGTGGCCAGCTAAACACAACTGTGAAGTGCTGGGCTGTGTACTGTATGTTAAGACGGGAGAAGTTAAGGTTATCTGCTTCCTAGTCTCTGGTGTACTGCTACATGACCAGCACTGTACAGCATTTAAGTGCAACTCTACTCAAAAAGCTTCCTGAAAAGATGAAATCAAACTAATAATTTGTGTATTCAGCCAGGCATTCCCTTTAAATATCACATATTTCTGGCTGCTGGCAAGATCTTGGAAGTTAAAACCACAATGTTTAATGTTTGGGCTCTTGTAAAGAATGGTCACATATATCAAAAGAAGTGTTTCACTACAGTTTAAGTAAGTAAATTAATATGAAAGAGCCTGTAGAACTGTCAACTGAGATGCTGACCTAAATCTTTCACTAGAACAACATATATGCTTCTCGGAAAATTTACCTGCCATCCTTTCTCTCTGTCTTTTAATTCTGCCAATCAAAGTTTCATGCAGGAGCTTAAATACCAGGTTACATTTAAAAAATAATTTAAAAAGTTCCTCCTGACTGTTCCCAGATGAACTAGAAACTGAAAGCAACAAGACAAATTCCAATTTGCAGTAACTGTGAAGTAAAACTGCTTTAGTAGTTAGCCTTTGATTAGAAGGCCAGGCCCTAAGATGTCTGCAATCCTCAAACTGCCACCAGAAATCAATGGAACTATGCTTATTTACACCACCAGAAAATATTTTCTGTTTCCCAAAAATGTAAATCAATTAAAAATATACATTTCCCCTACATCTGGAACACGCTGATGCACCATTTCCTCTGACCACCAGGCATTCAAAACTCATGCTCATGAGACACCATATTAGAGGATAAGAAGCAGTTACACTGTGATAACTCAGCTGGCATTTGGCAGTAACCACTGCATTAATTTCAACAAGCTTGTCGTTTAAGGCTCTTCTTTCCCCAATTCTCTGTGGAATTCAATATGATTATAGCTAAATGCATAGGGAATGCAAAATACCCTTCAACATAGCTGTGAAATTCTAGCCCCAACTCATAATAAAATAAGTGCAGTAAAAAACATCTGTGGATCTACATGACAAAGTCTTCTTAGTATCACAAACACTCCAGTTAGAACATTTGGAAGATGCATTACCTAGATAAGCATTAACAGAAAAGCCTATCAGAAAAATTTCACCAAAACTACCACTTTTTATTAAACCCAGGGGAAACTTTAAAATCACCCTATTATTCTGATGCCTTTAGAGAGCCTGTTTTCTCTGGCTAAAACACACTTGAATGTAACATGAAAGAGATCTGGCTTACCCCTAGTAATAAAATATGTGGAAAACCACATTAATGGCAGAGCCAGATTGAACAAAACATTTTCATCTTGGCAGACGTCACAAAATCAGCATAGTGTCTTTTGATCAATGTCAGCTTAAATGCCAGCTGTTTGCCTAGCATTTGAGCATTGAGCTCCATATGAGACATACTGCAACCTCACCCACACTGGCACTTATTTAAAGCCAGGATTCCTCATGGAATTTTTGAATTCTGAAGTCTGGAACATCTGGACTGTGCAAGATTAAAAAAATGGTCCTAGGCAAGCAAAATAGCTTGCAAGAGAAGAGAAAGAAAATAAGACTCTCCAGAAAGATCACTCTTTCAGTGCAAAACAGTAATATGAAAAATATCGATGATAAAGAATTTGAGATGACACTGATATTTTTTTAAGTGAAGAAACATGATGTTCACAAGCATATTTAGAAATCATTTCAGCCTAATTTTGAAATATATTTTCCTTTAAAATTACAAAAGCACATGTGGCATTTTCTCACAGTGATTCAACTCAGTAGAATTATTTACATCTTTAAGATGAGTATGCTTTCACATTGAACTCATTTTGCAATTTGAGTAGAAAGTCATTTATATTTAAGTGACTGCATGCACAGGAAAGAAAATCTGCAGCGATACAAGGTCATATATATAAAAGTATAAAACCCAGACCTCTTACATGGGAAAGTTTGGAAAGCAAAATACATAATATGCTTTGAAGAAAAAACACCCTCTTAATAAGTAAACAAACACACAAAAAAACTAAAGTGGACTGAAACTGTGTTAAAGAGAGTTTTGAAATAATGCTACATGTGATGCAAAAGTATTAGCACAATGATGTTAATTTATTGTCCACATTGCCCTAACAAAACCTCTAGCATGAAGGCTGACACCCAAGACTCTATCTGCTTAAGTAATTTTGCCCACTGAATTAAGTGAGACGAAGTATCAAAGATGTGAAAATATCAAGAACCTGTTTGGACATGTGCTTTACAGTTGAAGACAAGAAATTCCCTAAACATGAGGAATCTCCCAACCATCTAGAGACTTAAGATTTCTGGCAATGCTGTCCCTGAAGGCAAGGCCAGGATATGCCAGGAAGGCTCTGGAAGAGTAATCTGCAGTTTGGCAACACCTACCCTAAATATTCTCAAGAGAAACATTTAACTGTTTTACTGCAGAACAGCCTTAGGATCCATCTAGCATACATTAAAGGTGTAAAAAATAGAATGGCAGGTACAAAATTTATAGCATACCACCCACGTAGACACAGTCCACCTTGGACAAACACAATTCAGGAACAGCACAGAATCCAAGCCAATTTGTATTTTCACAAAGTATAGTAACAGATTGTCAGAAAAGGGTTTTTTATGACAAGGCTGAGTAATGTTGGTTCCTGTCAAAGGCAGTGAGGGCAGGTGTTATTCAACAGTCCACCCACGATGCGTAAAATACAGCATCTGAATTATGACAATATTTAGATGAATTGTTCTCAGTGAAAAACCCTAGAGCTCTCCAACCTCAGCCCATTACTATAAGCGTAAAATAAAAGTAGATTCACTTCTCAAGTGGAACGATTTTGGCAACACATTAAAACTGAGTCCACATATTAAATCAGCTTGAGACATAAGTGCATTTTCCCCTTAAAATCACAGATAGGTTCCACTTTCAAACAGAAGTTTTAAAAAGGCAAACACATTAATAACCCATTCTTCACATTACTATTGAACATGATGTGGCCCAGTGTACAATGATTAGTAGCAGGAACTTAAAACGTATATTTGCCTGATATCTTTTAAATTCCCTTTGAATGTGAAGTTATTTTAATCAGGGGAAAGCCAATTTAGCATAAAACAATTTCCTGATAGTGGACTTAATAGCTGAGTATGTATTTATTCCTCTTTCTTGAGAGTTTGCTGAAGAAGGAATAGAAAATAACACCTTGTCAAGTATAATACTGCATGTGAGTTTGAGTTCATTTTTTTCCTCAAAATTTCACCCAGCACAACTGAGACTGGTTGCAGAACTATGTGCCAGAGACAGAGGAGGACCATCCTTCCCAGGCCTATTTCTTCTGCGTTGTTTGCTTAGATTTGCTCAACATTTTGGTTGGTGACATGGACAGTGGGATTGAGTGCACCCTCAGAAAATTTGCTGATGACACCAAGCTCTGTGGCTCAGTTGATACATTGGAGGGAAGGAATGCCATCCAGAGGGACCTTGACATGCTTGTGATGTGGGCTGATGCCAACCTGATGAAGTTTAACCATGCCAAGTGCAGGGTCCTACACCTAGGTCGGAGCAATCCCAGGCACAGCTGCAGGTTGGGCAGAGATGAGATTCAGAGCAGACCTGAGGAGAAGGACTTGGGGGTGTTGGTCGATGAAAAAAAGAACATGAGCCAGCAGTGTGCTCTTGCAGCCCAGAAAACCAACCGTACCCTGGGCTGCATCAAAAGGAGCATGACCAGCAAGTTGAGGGAGGTGATCCTGCCCCTCTCCTCTCATGAGACCTCACTTGGAATATTGTGCTCAGTTCTCAACATAATGAACATGGAGCTGTTGGAACAAGTGCAGAGGAGAGCCACGAGGATGATCAGGGGGCTGGAGCATATCCCATACGAAGATAGGATAAGAAAGTTGGAGTTGTTCAGCCTGGAGAAGAGAAGGCTGCGTGGCGACCTCATAGCAGCATTTACCTGAAGGGGGCCTATAGGGATGCTGGGAAGGGACTCTTCCTTAGGGACTATAATGACAGGACAAAGAGTAATGGATTTAAACGTAAACAGAGGAAGTTCAGACTGGATATGAGGAAGAAATTCTTTACTGTAAGGGTGATGAGGCACTGGAATGGGTTGCCCAAGGATGTTGTGAATGCTCCATTGCTGGCAGTGTTCAAGGCCAGGTTGGACATAGCCTTGGGTGGCATGGCTTAGTGGGAGGTGTCCCTGCCCATGGCAGGGGTGTTGGAACTAGATGATCTTAAAGTCCTTTCCAACCCTGACTATTCTATAATTTTATTATTCTATGATCTTAGACTTACAGGCCCAGGGGTCAGAGGCAGCACTTACTCTCTTTCCTTCTCCGTCAGGAATGCTGAGAGGGCAGAAGGCTGAAAACTTGGCTTTGCAATAACAACACTCTTGCTCTAATTACATTTTTATAGAAATGATAAGCTAGCTGCGCTGAAGTTGTAGAGATTATAAACATTGCATTCTATATTGTGCCATCAGCTTTTAAGCAGATGTTCTGGTAGCACAATCTATTCCAGTGCTTGACTACAAGTAAATGGACTAGGTTGACCAATCCTTAAGGAATTAATGAAAACTACTTATGTTCAGACTACTTCTCAACAGGAATATTTATGTATTACTAGTTTTCATGTGTATATATTACTGCTTCCATCCATGATCTCATAGCCTTTTAGACACATATTAGCTTTCCTCTTCCAGAATAAAGTGCCTTCACCTCTGCAAATCTCAGCTGTAAAATGTAGGAGTGAAAATTATGGTATGAATTTTTTACGTAGAGTGTAAAGGTCAAAGGTCGGAGATATGTAGGATTCAGTGGAATATATTTATTGGTTATATTCAGATCTGATAAAAGAATGTTTACGACATAAGCTAGAAACAATTTTAACTTCTTATAAAAGTGTACTAATTTACTGCTCATAATGGCAGATAAGAATAGAGGAAATTAACTTTTTAAGTCAGTAGACTTATATTACTTTTACTTTGGGAGAAAACATGGTTCTCTGTAGGACAGCTAAGTGATGAATATTTTCTTTTTTATGTCTAAACTAAGAACTACAAAAAATAGGCACTGCTAGCAAGCAGGAGAAAAGTGTACAAACAGAAGCAGAAACAGAACATTGGAACCAAGTCAGTGAAGTTCTAATTAATAAAAATTTTCTACTAAATAAAGATCTGGCCAGTCATCCCAACATTTCTCCCAGAGGTAGAAATAGCATCACAAAAAGAAACTATTTAGTTCAGCAAGGTTAGGGTAACTGACGGTTGCATTTTCATCATCATAACAACAGTAATTAAAAAAACCTGCTTGGCATTTTAGGAGTTTTTTAATTCAAATAGTTTAAAGTTAGGAAATGTACTAGATCTTGACAGTTTTGGGTGCATATTTGATTTTTCCAACTTCCTTTCATTGTTACATTTCAGAGTGTGATACAGACAGAAAAATTTCCATTCAACCTCAATTTTAGCATTATGGCTTGCAAATGACTTAATTCTAGATCATTTATACCTCATGGCATTGGATGCAGTTAGAGTATAAATGCAGATATCTTAGTGAATCTGTATTTTGCTGATGCAAGTATTTTCTCAAGCATTAGCTATTTTTACGTATACCTGTGATAGTCAAGTGATGAAATATAGTAATGCAGAATAGAGTGAGACAGTCCTTTAAAATGCCCTTGTGACTTGTTTCCTCATAAATGCTATAAACCTTAAAGCTAATCCTGTTTCCATTGTGTACATGCTTTCATTCCTATACTGCTGCTTTTAATAACACCATGAACTAGAAATGACACTTTGATAAAGAAAAAAAATACCTCTTTAAGTACACCTGTATCCTTTGCCTGTATTTGGTAAATACTGTGTGAAATGTGAAGTTCTACTATTGGTACTCTTTTTATGACATATCTGGGGAGCTATTCACATGTTTAAAATTAAGCACATTCTTAAGTTTGTCAATGAACTGATGCTTATACCTGTGAAAGATTCTGCTTTCAGAGGAATCAGAGCTTGGGGACTAGAAAATGGGAATCACTACAATATAGAAACCATTACTTTCAATACAACATTATAAATTATTGCAGTTAGTGAATCACTCATCCCCAGAGAAACTTGAAAACAGAATTGAGCTAATAGATATAATGGCCACACCTGCAGATGTGGTACAGGTTTACAAGCATTCCATACAAAGCCTATAAATTTCCCTTCTGAAAATTCCCTTCCCCCTCATGTGCACAAATCTGCAGGCTGAATAGCATTCAAAAGTCCAGGTGGTTTCCTTCAATGGAACATTGAAAAAACCACAATATCTAAATGGGAAAAAAGACCAGCTAGTCTTTGCGCTCACAGGATGTTGTAACTGTCAAAACCAGAATAAAACGATCTTTATTATCACTTTATGCTCTCACCCTTTTTACTTTGCAGCAGAATCATCCATTTTTATTCTTGATAGACTAGACAAACTGCATGACATCTTTTAATATATCAAGCCTATTATTTTACTCAGTTGATCACAAGTCCAGCCACACCTATCCAAAAGACACTGTTCAGTCCTATTCTCATCCCCATCTCTTTGGAACAATAATTTTTAAACACACCTTCAGTTCACTACTGCTATTTTAATGTTTTCAGTGACTATTACAAAATATTTCAAGGGAATTAATATCATGGAGTTGGAAATTTGTTTCTGTCAGCTTTTGAAAGATGATGTATGTAATCCGATGCAATGCTATAGAAAAGATTGACTCATATTCCTTTAAAAGACTTGTATCTAACTCATCTATAACCCTGGTTAATAAAACTAGCCTGACAAAAAACTGCAAGATTTCCTCTCAAGCTCAAGAAGAGCTCTTCTGCATTCTTTCCTGCTAATGTTCATAAAGAGTTTAAAATAACGAAAACCAGATTTTTGTCTAAATTCATTCATTTCAATGAATTGCTCTGATTAACTATAATTCAATATTACTCTTTCAATCTCTGTCTGCCGTTAAATCATCTAGAAATCTATGCAGTCTCTACTGTTGAAGTCAAGCAATGGTTAGTACACAATTAACTGTATCTAACTATGGTATTAGGACAGATGCTTATTCTGAGCAGCTTTGTCCTCTGGTATTTGATTGCACCTTACAGATGACACAATGTCTACTTGTTCACCCAGAGAGGGGTGCTAGGCATCAGTGCCTGTCCCAGCATAAGTGAACGGCAGTAGGAGGCATTCTGCTGATGAATTCTTTGCAAAGCACAAGAAGTCCAGACAGATATATGGGGGTATACTAACCTGGGCCACGAATTCACTTCAGTGAAAGTCGAGCATTAGAAAGCAATTCTTAGCTACTGGACATCTTTCACTTTCATACCACTCCTTCCTCTCCACTCTTAATCTCATTCTACTCAATGAAAGCATGACAGCTAAATTCACAGCTTTGAACAAATGACTGTTCATTAGCTCGTTTCAGGAACATGCTAATGCATGCAGATTGCTTCTGGACTTGTACATATGTAGACTTTGTACTATTACTTCATATGGACTTGGGGTTCTGCACAGCATTGCACTGCACCATAAACACATACTAAAGCAATTTTACAGGCAAGGAAACTAGGTGCCTATGGATTAATAGGCATTCAAGCAATGAGGCATAGTTTATATGCAAATTGCTCTTCATCCTAGACTTCTAAACTGCACCTCAAGAGAAACTAAGGTATGTGAATCCACTCCTGAATCTGAACCTCTGTGTTTTTCAAATTTGCTCAAAGTGCCTAGCCCAAACAACCAAGAAGCATGGGTCTAGGAAAGGAATAACTTCCTGCATAAAGCTGAAGCAAAGTGAAATATTAGTGAGCTAGTTTACCAAAGCAGCTTAAAGCAGCTCCAAAGAAGCTAGTCTGTCAGCAAGAGAGTTTTCCCCTATAACTGATTCTCAAGTTTAGAGCTTTCAGGCTACCATCACAAGGAACATGGGTTATCACAACCTAAACAGAAATTTCTAATTCAAGCTACATAACATGCTTGTTTTTCACTTACAAGGTATTTCATTCTGCAGCACAAGACTCACTTTTAACTACTAGAGAAGTCCTTTTATAGAGCTTACTAGTTTAACCTGGGACCAGCCTTTTAGCCAGGAGCTACTGCCTTCCTGCTCCATCCTTGCCTCCTTGCTTTAAATTAACCTCTTCACTGCCACTCCACTCAAAAGCGTCTTTGAGTGCACAAATTTTCTTTTTGAAATAGCCTCAATTTATCATTCCAAGAAGAGAAATATTACAGGTATGGGAAATATTCATTGTAAGTAACATTCCTGTACAGATTATAAGTTTTGGAACAGACTGTTGTGAGTCTGTGCTTGCTGTGGCACAGACTATGCCAGGATACACCTTATCTAGTCACTAAAGAACTACTCAGAGGATGCCACTATTATGAAGGCCTGAGCTGAGGTAGATCCAGTAGGCAAGTAAAACAAAAAAGAAACATAGCTAGCAACCTTCACTTCCTCATCCATTATTTTTCTGAGATTCAGTTGCTCTCTGAACGCTTTCCTGTTCCACCTGATCTCTCAATCAAGCTATGAAGTTCAGCTTTCCAGCCCTTCTCACTTCACCAGCACCATACCACAGCAGCCCACTGGGAGTTCTCGCTTTCACTGGGGTAACATGAGGGCTTTGTGGGTTTTCCTCAAGGTCACTGAGCCTTCTGAAAGGATAGGAATCCAGACGCATTTACCAGCAGCCTGATAGCCACTGATTTTGGTGCAAGCCACTGTTGTGAAAATCCCAGTTCGAGCCTGTTTTCAGCTGTAGGCACCTAAATCTCTTTAAAATAGGATTGCATAAGAGTACACAATAAGGTCATTTAAGGAGATTAAATAAACTTTAAGCGGCATAAAACTGTAAGAACAACAAAAGCAGCTGTTAAATGATAGTAGATTTGGGACACAAAGTACAATAGCTACCACGCTTTTTAACTGGCCATTTAGGTAAGACAGATGAATAAAACAACACTAACAAAAAAACAAAACAAACCCAAAAAAAAGCAAAAACCAAACATAATATAGTTCTCTTCTAAGTAGAAATCTATAACCAGAATTTTAGAAGTCACAACAATGAACTTTTTCTGTTATCTTCAAAATAATTAACTGCACACTATTTTTCTGTCATTTTTCTCAACTATAGGTAAAAAAATTAAATTGGGTAAAACTTTAAGTATCAAATTACAAATTAAGTCAAAGAAGCTCTCTGTCGATGAGGCTGCAATCTATGTTCAGGAAAAAACAATTCTGGTTATCCAATAGTTTTCCTAATTGGATAAGAGTCTTTAAATACTGCAAACAAGGTTCAGTGAAGTTTTGCCAAAACAGTAAGTGGGATTAAGTGCACTAACATCAACAACAAATCCTGGCATTCCAGTTTTTCTAACCGTTGAGGAATGCTCCCTGGATTTTCTGTGATGACATCTATAAAATGCATTTAATAAAATACATAGCTATGGTTTTAATTATTGCTTAATTAATATTTTTTCTATTTTTTTCTGAAGGGTTTATATTTTGTATACTTTCTTATTGCTTTTGGCTCATGTTTGACATAATTTTAAAATGCTAATTTTTTTTTTTTTGTCATAACAAACACTATAATTTTGCCGTTTTAATAGTCTAGGATTTTGTCCTTGCAAGCATTATAGTTTTGCAGTTTTAAACTTTCAAGTAAGGAAAGGTCTGCCTTATTTTGGAAAGACAATGTAGAAAAAATGTTTTTTAATGTCCTAGGCTTATATAAGCACATTTAGTACAGGTTTCACTTAATCCAGGAGTACTTAAATTCCACACATTTCATTCATTTCTGTACCAGGAGCTACTTTCATTGTCCTTGCTACATTTATGTACATCTAATCTTTCATTGTGTTCACATAAAATTGACAATTATATTGGCATGAACTTTAAATTCCCTTCGTAGTCAACACAGAAAGTCTCAGATTTTGATAATACACCAAACTTGGAGGAGAACCCCCCCAGAATGTTCAGAAAAATACCCTTTGTGATTTTACCAGCTGCAGCTAATGAACCCTGCATCACTGGTCACTGCCTCCTCTGTTCTACCTATAGTGCTGTTTGTGCAGATGCATTGCAGGGTTGAAATGATCTTTATTTAAGGTCAGACTGTATTTATTTTTGTAGAGGGTTGGGATTTTTCGCCTAGTTGTTTTTCTAAAACCCGGGAACCTTGTAGCTGACTGGTTTGCAGTTTATTCTCAAAACCTGTTGTATCAGTGTGATTGAAAAGGCAATGAACTGTAGCACTGAAATGAATGTCTGGGGGCAGAGAGAGGTGGGAATGTCTAATGTGGTTTCCTTGTCAGAACTGACATGACACAAATGTGTTGTTTTCAGTCAAGCAAAATTCTGAGCCTCTAGGTAAATATTCATATTTATTTTGGGTAAAAGGGTCATTTCTCATCAGGCTAAGCATTTACTAAAGTATGTAATAATTAGGAGACTACTTAAAGGGAATGAAAAGCGGAACTTTCTCTGGTCATAAAATTTTCACCAGTCATAGGCTTGATTTGGAGCAATAAGCTTCAAGCATCTCACAATAAAAAGTGTATCAGGAGTTTACAGATTTCAGCTCTTCATGGGACTTGGAAAACTGGGGTGTGTTTCAGAAATCTAGATCTGCAGGAGTTTTAATTTTCAGATAAGTATTTGAGAGTTAATTTTTAAATATTTCAACTATGAAAAAAGTGGATTTAGCAAGAGTTTTGTAACAAACCTCAATTTTAGTTTGAGCTTTTTTCAGCTATTCCATGTGCATGATATACATAACACAAAAAAACAGTCACAGATAAATAGTAAGGATTGTTATTATTGAAAAGTATACACATTGTAGCCCCTGATATGCAGCCAGATTTGGATAACCTTACTTATAGAAGTTTAAATCCACTTTTCTACTAAAAAACCCTGAAACCAAGAGCAGGGCAAATAAACAATGAAAAATGCATTTAGAATTTCTTATGAAGCCACTGAAAACCGATTCACCACCAACTACAGAAATTTGAATAAAAATGCTACCACTTTGCTCAGACTAATTTGCAACTATGATTTTATAAACACAAAAATTATATTTTCACTTTAATTCACTATTTCAAGTGTAGAAAAAAACCATAAAATACCTCAAGTACTACAGCTCCTGATGGAGTTTCTGGTATTTCAGTCACATCTTGACGCAACTATCCAAAGCCTGATCTTGTCCAAATTTATAAATACAGGCTTTCGCCTGAGTTCTCTCAACAGCCTACAGGTATCTTTTAATCACTTCATTTGGATGAAGCCTCAAATTTATGCCACACCCACCTCACTGAAGTTAAAATGCTACAATCCTTTAGGCCTGCTCTAAAATGCAATTATTAATAATTGCTGTTGTTGGTTTTGTTGTGTAAACATTCCCTTCATTCAGCTGTTATCTAACAATAGCATATACTGTGCTACTACCGTTTGTTATACTTTACTGATTTTAATCTGTCAGGATCCATATGTTTCAAAATATATTTTCTCTCTAAACAGGCCTACTTCTCCCTTACTTATGTCTGCTATCAACTTCTAACAAAAACAATATGTCAATCAAAAATTAAGAAATTAAAGGGCAATTTTAACTTCCTTAAATGATATTTTTGTAATTTTTGCTCACCAAAATTATGAAGGTACCTTTATACTGAAATATTTAAAGACCAATTAATTTTGTCAAGAAAATCTTCATAAAGTTTTAATGAAACCCACTTCCATTGAAACAAGTGATAACAGAGCACTGTTTACTTCTAATGGACATTTTCATACCAGCCTAACTCCGTTCCACTTTTCAGTTCAATCCCCTTGCTTTCATGATGAAGTATTTCCATCTTATGCATAACCACAAAGTATTTACAAATACTTATTTTCAAAAAGCTGATTTATTTAATTTTACCTCTAGGGAGGTTTTCTTTATCTAGCTGATAACATTTCCAACATCAGATTAGACACTTCTTCACGCAGGTTCCCTTGGAACCCGACAGTAGCAGTTTTGCTCTGTATTTCTTGCTTGTAATTGGAATCAGATATGTATTGTTGCCTCAGCAGTAATTATACAATCAAATATATTAGCCAGAGAAGTATATTGTCCCTTCATCCAACATCATATCAAACATTAA
The DNA here is from genome assembly GCA_032466535.1 of Forpus xanthops. Classification (NCBI taxonomy): domain Eukaryota; kingdom Metazoa; phylum Chordata; class Aves; order Psittaciformes; family Psittacidae; genus Forpus; species Forpus xanthops. Next base: position 6,096 of record JASSUY010023946.1, on the reverse strand, counting down.
AATTACAGATCAAGTTCCAGAAATATGCAGCATTTTCCCAAAGCGAATGCTCTGCCTCCTGCTCACATTTTAAAACCAAACGTTATGAACCCTTCAAGGATGAAGCGTACAGAAAAAGAGTATCTTAGAAAGATGATGCAAGGATCCCTTCTGAGCAGGATTGTCCAAATTCTGCTCATTGAACCATGTCACCTTCCTGAAAATTTATCTTAGTTGCCAGAGGAATGGTTGGTTGAGCCTTTAAACTAATTCACAATAGCATTAACAGCAACATGTTAATGGACTTGCACACTTGCAGAGGTATAAGTCTCAGCTGCCTCATGAATCTCTGGGGCATTTTACAAGATTACTCATCTTCTTAGGTTTTCTGAGCCCCCACCTGCAGCCTTTCATTTATTTTGAGTGATTTTACAATCACCCTCCTTTCTCTGGCTCCCAAGTTTCAGGACTTTTAACACAATACTTATTTTAGAGATCTTTACTTATCTTTCAGATAGGACATGGAAGCAGACAAGCCAGTTAAAAATTAATGGGATCACAGGCAGCCAGACACAGCCAATATGGAAACATAAACCCTCTTCCTATGGAAAACCAAACTAAAAATCTGAATAACACTGGTTTATTGCTGTTTTAAGTCAGGATCTCTTATTGTACATCTATTTCTGCATCTGATATTGCTGGTGAAAATTTTGGATCAGTTTCACAATGGTCTAGCTCCATTCCCCTCACTAGAAATAGCTGTGCATTATGTTGTGAGAAAAAGAAGGTCTTAATGTACCAAAGAGAATTTGTCTGGATCAGAAAAATTAAAGGTCTGATATTCTAATCTGGGCACATTTTAATACACATCTGAACAACCAATTCTCTTTAAAGGAATTTCATTCTTTACATCTTTCCAGAAAAGACATAAAAGGGAAATACAAAGGTGGAGATGCCATAACTAAGACTGCTCAGGCTCAGCCCTGAATGAGGAAATACAAAAATCACGAAAGCCAGATAAACAGTGAAGCCAACATGCTCATATGCCTGACAACCAAATATTTATGCATCTTCTGCCTAAGGTGATGAATCTATAAACTCGAAGTGTAACATAGTGTAACAATAATGTATTTCCACACAACAAAATCTTTGAACTTAGGGTGAACCCTGTTCAGGAGCTTTGTACTGAAAAAAAGAAACTACATTTGCATCGATTCTCCTAGCAGCTATTCTCTTCAGAGCAATAGATTGTGCACTCTTGACGGTAGGCCTAGAAAGCTGACTTTTTTCTTCCGTGGTATTTACATAAACAGTACAGGCTGTAAATTTCCAGGACTGCAGATGATTTCTTAATGATCTTGCTTTCAAAAAATAGACTTTTTAAAGGTAGTATATTCATGTCAATAATTCCATATCTGCAGTTCTATCAGAATATTTTGTATTGAAACATGAACAATTTAAGTGATTTCCTCTACATATTTATTTGAGTATCAGACACGCAATGTTGACAATTTTCTTATGTGAAATCAAACACAGCCTTGACATATTTACAGCAGTGACTGAAATCGAAGCAACATAAATCACTGGGGTTTAACTGTAATTACACTAACAGCAAAACCTTTGGTCTAAATAACCAATTTTATTTGATTTTTATTTGTACATTTTAGTCATTTCTCCAAAGGAAGGTTGACTCCTTCAGGGCGATAGAATTTGCTATTTTCCTTCTGCTGCATTGAATATACACATGTATTTAACCTAGTGGTTATATATGACTACTTTATGGTTACTTTATTTCTAATGTTTAGTTTTATTATGTTAGAAAATACATAGGAAGTTAACTTTTCCAATTTAGATATTGTTTTTTTAAAGTTGAAAGATATCTATTATATTAGCATGGAGACTAGAATCTCCTTAAGATAAATAAAACAAGCACCTTGAATTTTTATTTGTTAAACAAAGTTGTCTTAAATATGTCCGTCTCATTAGAAACCTGAAGTATCAATAAACTAATAAAGTAATTTTCAAGTGCAAATGCAATTGGTAACGTTATGTAAGTAACATATACACTTAGCAGCTCAAACGTATTATTTTTATTCTTCCAGGAATTTAGAACAGTACATCTCACCTTCTCACATCTAGGTCCTACATACAGATTGAAAGGGGATGTGGGTGGGGGGAGGAGGAGCAGGAAGTTAATGCTTTTTCTCTTCTCCCCACTGGATTTTAAATTTTCAATGAACTGATTTTAATCTACTGGGGAAATCGGGGGGAGGGAAGGGGGAAGGGAAAGAGGAGATGGGGGAGGAACAAAACAAAGCAAACAAAAAAAACAAACCACAACAAAACTCCCCAGAAACCAGGGAAGCCAACGTCTCTATCAAAATCTAGCAAACTTATTCCAGGAAAGCTTTGGCAGAATATCTATGCTGGTTTTATTGCTATTTTCAAAGGCAAATGGCTTTAATAGTTTATGGCAAGTATAGTCATTATATAGACTATGATAGCTTCAGATAATTTCTATACCTATATCCACAAGTTTTTTAATGTTTTTTAACTTTTTATGTTTAGAAAGTCAATGAAGATTAAAACATTTTATTTTTATCTAACCTTCAATAAAAAAAATGTAAAAACTGTGAAAATCAGAAAGAAATGGTAACATGATTTACTATGATAAACTCATCTGTCAGGAATCATATACAATCAGAAATTAAACAAAAAGAATTAATTAATATCTTGTATTTTCATAGATAGTCTTTCATTTCGAAGAATCCTGAGGCACTTTACACATACATCCAAAATATATCTTCACAAAAGTCAGTAGTTTCATGCATCAACTCAAAGAAATCCTCTAAAAATTAGCCACTTATCCAGCATCTCTTTTTCACAATCTATGAGCTACTTCTCCGACAATTCTGGCAAGCAAAATTCAAAAACTATCTTCTACAAGTAACACAGGAAATTAAAAGCATCTCACAAATTACTTTAGTCCCTGTCATAACATTAAAGTCCTTTTGGGACCACCTGACATACTCTTCTTTGATCTCCCCTTCTCCTTGTAAAGCACATAGTCCTTCCTCCCCCAAATTAAAAACATACAGATTTTTCATCTCCCATACCACAAAGGTAGCTTACGCATTTTTGCTGTACCTGATGGCATCATCAGATTTATGGTACCCCTATACGCAATGATTTAACAAAATTGTTCAATGAAAACACTGTTCACTCTTTGTGAGTTATTTTCATTCACCCATGGTGATTTCAATGAATTTCTGGTTTGAAAAGTTCTGGCTGATTAGTGGGGATCCTTATTACTGAGCTGCTTACCCTGCACCTGCTTCTTTAAGAATTTAATGCAAACCAGAAATCTGTGGAGTTTATAATCTACCATGTCATCCAGTAAACAAATGGATTCCTCTTCTTATACAGGAGTCCATTACAACATACACATACAGCAGCTGTCACACTGTCCTGCTTTTTTTTCCATAAAGTCTAGAAGCTCACCTCCAGCAGTGACCAAACTCCTCATTGTACAAAAAACCACATCAGACTATTTACACACTAAATGAAATTTCCTTTCTGATCTTTGCAGCAGCTGAAGTCTTCTTACTAATTCTAGTGACAGCATAGCTTTGGGTCAGGATGTTTTCCAACTTACTACAACCTATGCATAAAATCTAGGCTCTAGTGTCCTGCTCATTTGTTATAAAAGGAATGAAGAGAAAAGCTGCAAGACACATCTCTTCTTTTGCATGACCAGTGAAGCAATAAGCACATTTGCAGTCCTTATGCATTACTAGGTGCATACTTTGTTATAGTTAGGTATTTCATCTTTCCTACAGTCTGCAAGAAACATATCTCCAGGAAAAGGGGAAAGAGGGAGAAAAGAGAAAAGTAGTCAAGTTTTTGTTATATTCCTCAGAATACTAATGTCATTAGGACCTTAGAAACTAAACATTCAAGGTTTTGAAAGAATTCTAGCAGGGCTATGATAAAACCAACCAAACAGAACAACTACTCATTAAGCTTCTTGTAGTTCTATGCAATCCCACATCTCCCCAGAACCCTCTGGGCTCAGGACTAATGGAACACATGCAGATATCTCTTTTGAGTCTCGCAGTGATGAACCAAATGTTATTTTGCTTTTTAGTATTTGACTTTCCATCTCAGGTCAGTGCTCTAACATCAGTCAGACTCTAGAGTAACTGGAAGTGACATAATTTGCAAAATATACCCTGCAGCACAATGGAAATTTATGTAGTTAAATAAAAACAGTGTTCTGGGAAATTGGGAGCTGAACTTATTTATTACAAACTGAATGACTCCACAGATCTAGTTTAAGTGAAGCTTCTGGAAATAGCTAGGAAATAGAAAGGAATCATTACTGTCTTTAATGTGCTACATGCTAATTTCTCTACTTAAGGTAAAACGAGATCATTAAAAGACTGGGAAAAAGCTTCAAACTTTGTTTCCCACCTTGACCTATGCATTTGCTGAACAGACATCATCATAAGGGCATTACTGTCATGGCTAGTTTATTCCTGCAGCTGAAGCTTGCTCAGCTGTCAGGAAAAACTTGGTCTGCCCCTTTCTTTTTTGGTAGAGGTCTATGAACGAGGACCTAGATAAGTGGTGCTGAGAGGGACTGTTCTGGCATTAAATACCTGGAATATTCTTCTATGTCCTGGATAACCTCCGCTGCTTTGCTAAACTGACTACAAGAATATAATTCCAGATGCAAAGCCTTAAAAAGTAGTTGCATATTCTAACTCAATCCTAATTCAGTTAGGTTTTATAATAAACATTGACATTAGAGCTTCTTTATTTTATGACACTAACAAAATGGTCTTCATTTGTATCTCTAGTATGAATTTTCACTTCAAAAATTATCACCAGTTTTGAACCAGAACAAGCAATGTAGAAATAAAACAAATACTAACCTACAGAAAGTTGACAAAGTGCTCTCTGCTTCACAGTGATACAGAGTTAAGTCTTAATGAAATGAAAAGGTAATAGAAAACAAACCAAAAGAACTCCAACATTTGGTGACATGCTACTTAATGCCAGGATAGAAACAGTACAACCAAATAACTTTTTTGTGACATCATATTAATAGAACAAAAAAAAAAAAGCTACCAGTCAAATGAAACTATTGGCAAAAATATGACAATTCTGTGCCATGGAATATTTTAATATGAAGATCTACCTACCTACAACAAGCTAGTAACAATAAACTAATGGCACAATGAGGAGGTCATGTAATTCTGAGAGATTAAGTGACCATTTAGGAACTGGCTGCCTGTATAATTTTTCATTTTCCTTTTTCATTTACAAAAATAATTTCTCCTCAGAACTCTTTGACCTATATCTTAACAATGTCTTTCTCCTTTGTTATGCTCCTACTTCATAATGACTTTTGTTCTGACCTTAGCATTTTTTGCATACTTCTTACATGTTTTACCAGGCTAGCTGCCATTCTTCAACATTTTATGCCCTTGTAAAAAAAGACATTCCAAAATATCTTGTGTTAAATCTTTATTGAAACTATTGCAATAGCTGGGTTCTGATGAGAATATTTTTTCCCGTCTATTAGGAGAAAACTGTGGGTTCTCCACACCCAGCATTTGCTATAATTCAAAGTTGATGCTACTTACACCTACTTATTTCAGCCAAACACATTTCATACAACTTTCTTTACGCAGGTGCTTCATACACCTGTTATTTTTCACATCAATGATACTAAAGTAAAAAACTGGGTAGGCAGGTAGAATTCCTAACCAAAGCCCAGCTTTCACTTTTTTTCTCATATTCAGTGCACATGCCTGCTTAGATATTTAGAAACTTCTTTGAAGTTAGTATAGAATCATAGTCATAGAATAGTCAGGGCTGGAAAGGACCTTAAGATCATCTAGTTCCAACCCCCTGCCATGTGTAGGGGCATCTCCCACTAAACCATGCCACCCAAGGCTCTGTCCAACCTGGCCTTGAACACTGCCAGGGATGGAACATGCACAACTTCTTTGAAAAACCTGTTCCAATGCCTCACCACCTTCACAGTAAAGAAATTCTTCCTTATATCTAACCTGAACTTCCCTTGTTTAAGTTTTAACCCATTACTCC
>JASSUY010023944.1:0-56355 GCA_032466535.1 Forpus xanthops | reverse complement strand
GCCTCACCACCCTTACAGTAAAGAATTTCTTCCTCAGATCCAACCTAAACTTCCCCTGTTTAAGTTTGAACCCATTAACGCTTGTCCCATCACTACAGTCTTTAATGAAAAGTCCCTCCCCAGCATCCCTCTAGGCCCCCTTAAGGTACTGGAAGGCTGCTATGAGGTCTCCAAGCAGTCTTCTCTTCTCCAGGCTGAACAGCCCCAACTCTATTATCTTATCCTCATATGGAAGGTGCTCCAGTCCCCTGATCATCCTCACAGCCCTCCTCTGGACTCGTTCCAGCAGTTCAATGTCGTTTTTATGTTGGGGACACCAGAACTGCACACAATACTCCAAGTGAGGTCTCATGACAGCAGAGGGGCAGGATCACCTCCTTCGACCTGCTGGTCATGCTCCTTTTGATGCAAATACTTCATTTAAGTTTGATAGTTACACAGTAAAATGTCTGTGGTTGGCAAAAAAATGGATTAAACCTGAATTTTCAAAGTCTAGTCTTTCTTGTGTTAGAAAGTAGATTGAGATCTCACATGCAAACTATTGTTGTGCTAGGGAATACAGTGTGTATACCACCAGCAGCAGCAGCATCAGTGTTTTCAACTGAAGTGACAGGGCCTGAACTAACCAGAGGAGGTATTTATACTTTAGCTTTCTGTTTCTGTGCCTGTTACTATCAGAACATGTCCATAGTGGGGAGGAGTGTGACCTAAGAGGTTCTCAACTATTTTGGGTCAAACAGACCATTGCTAAAGGTTCATCTTTTTTATAATCCATGTGGTGCACAAAGCACATTTAACTGCTTAACACGTCAGAGAAAACCCTGTATAAGTCACTGCTTTGGCTTTGTGAACTACTAAACCACACAGGAGCCCAGCAGCTGAGTTAACCCTCTTAACACTCTTCCTAAGAAAGGGGAGACAACCCTGAACTTAAAAGCAAGCTAGTGCTCACTTTGCCCCAGATGCTCTCACCAGCACATCTGCCCTCATATTAAGAAACCACAACCATGAGTAACAACTCTTCTCTTCCCAAGGGTTTTCCCCATAGCAGGGTGGAAACACTTAGGCAGAATCTGTCTGGCGCACTTGCCTGCTGCTGGACTTGTAGTCAGCCTCTTTTGCAGGACTAATTCCTTTAGATGAGGTCACTCTGGGACAGCTTGTGCTTACTTCCTTGGAAAAGACCTGAGGGAGTGAATTACCTCACCAGGCTTTCAGACATGAATAGAGAACTCACCAGAGAGCTGGCAGGGAAAATGACCATTTGTGTTGAGACTCCAGCCTATAATTTTATATAACATTGTTTGCAATGGGTTTGTTATTGAAGCAATTTCCTATATAAATACAGAGAAGTATTTAATATATATTTGACTTCCAATCGTAACGTTAAGAAAAATTAAAACGAGAATTCGGATCCCATGTAATATATATGTGTGACTTAAATGACTTCCTGGTTACCACACAGACTACTGATGGTATTTTACCCTAACAAGAGATGAGCCATCAAGTAGCATTTTTTTTCCTGTCTTCTTTTATGATGATTCAACATTTTCATTCAAAATATTTTCCCTCAGAAATGAGATCATTAGCCAGAACTCACGTTTCCTATGAGACTACCAAGTGGGTGTTCGTTTTGCAGCAGTTGAGATGTTTGAAAGCACTATGTGGTTAGGAAAGGATTAGTTGTACCTTTGCTGTTTCTCAGACGTGTTACATATAAAAATCTACCGGTTAAGAAATGCCTTCTGTTTTTCTAAGAACGTAGCAGGAACCAATTCATCTGCTATAATTCCATCAGCAGCTTAACTTACCAGCCTTCTCTGTCTTGTGTTTTGAACTTTCAGGCGCTGGAAGGCAGGGGCAGGGCCCTTCGCATCGAGCTGTGATGGTTTTGCCAGTAGTACATGCGTGAAACTCCAACTTGCACTAGAACCATTAAAAAAAGCAAGAAGACATTTTGAATTAGGACCAGACATGAAAGCAGCAGCTGTGGATTAAATGAGAAATTGCTTTTAGCAGTAATGACATTGGACAGATTGCAAAACTTCAGTCTATTGAAATGCCATTGTTTTTATTATTTTAGATAACAGTAATAGCTACTTCCTATGCAGAGTTTCGCACGGCACTTGTAAATGTTCCTTGTAAAGAGTTGCTATTTCCTACTTAAATATATGGAATCTACAGCATAGAAAATTGAAACAATTTCTTCCAGGTCACCTACGAGACCAGTGGCGCAGTTGGGAAGAACGTACAAGCCTCCAGAATCCCATGTGTTTCCTGCACTGCCTTACCATGTTTCAGGTGTGAAATCATGCCATCTATTACCTGTTACCATTCCTGATTTATTAGTTTGGCCTTCTGAGGAGCTGGGAGCAATGGGCTGTGTCCAAATACCATTCATGAAAAGACACTAATCCTCACAATCAGCTCATCAGTTGACGAGAGGTCCTTCAAAATGTTAACTTCTTTGAACAAAATGACTCCTACCAATAGATTGCTTTAGCAGTTAACAGCATCACTCCTTAAAGCAGCCATTCATCTTGCAGTCAACTCCAGAAATACAACACAATTGTAAAATTGAAGAGTGGAGATTAAACGAAGAGCAGTATAGCTCCCTATAGCTGCAGACTGATACTTAGAACCACAGACTTTTAAGATCACCAAGTCCAACTGTTAACCCACCACAGCCAAGCCCACCACTAAACCATGTCCTCAGTGCCACATCTCTACTCCTCTAAATACCTCCAAAGGATTATGACTCCACCACTTCCCTGGGCAGACTGTTCTAATGCCTGACAACCCTTTTGGTGAAGAAATGTTTCCTAACACCCACTCTAAACCTTCTCTGGTGCAACCTGAGGGCATTTCCTTCAGTGCCCTTCCTTGCCAACTGCAGCCTCATGTACTGTTTCCTACCACGTGGTGATGCTCCCGATCACTGGTGCTCCCAATGGCTTCTTTTACACACATGCGAGACGTTGTCTTGGCTTGCTCCTGGCTCTGCCCAGGTCCTGTCAACCACTGTGGCTTGAACTGGGGGTTCTTGACACTGCCCTCTGCCCCCCTAAGGTACTCTGGGTTTGGGAAACCCTCCTGTGCACCATATGCTGGAGCACTCACTGCTGATCATGCTGACATGGGAGCTGCTCATCTCAGCGACTTGTTATTTTCCCTTCCTTCAAACCGCAGCAGAAGGGATTTACAGCACCTCTTGACAGTCACCACATTCAAACCGTTTAGGGCAGCAGGACACGTGCAGTATTGGACAGATGAGAGAACTCAGGAGAATTTACATTACAAAAGCATGCTGGTTAAAAGCCCTGATTTATAACACACTGACTGCTCAGAGCCTTTGCTGTTTGCATTACATGTATTTTAGTGCTGACTTTCCTCTAAGAGCTTTGTGCCTGTGTAAGTTGTCCTCTCTGAAGTTAGGGCCTCAAGGACATTTCCCCCAGACCCAACCCAGCAGCTGGGCTGCTGGAGACCAGACCAACATGCTAACAAAATGGAGTGAAAGAAAACAGCACACGGAAGCAGGAACACAACTGTGCATGTGTGAGGCGCTCTCCTTCGCTTGATACCCAATGAACTGAATTCCTTTAGGATTTGTCATCTTCAAGCACTGATTTTACCAGACCAGAACCCAAGGGCTCTTAGTGCAAGGGAGAGTTTTGCCTGCAGCACTGAGGCTGGCACTCCTCCCTGCAGGCTGCTTCCTGCCAGGGGAAACTGGAAACACTGGGCTGCAAAATCCCTTTGATGAGGTTGAGTTTTGCTCTACATTAATTCTTGTCCAATTAAAAGTAGGCCAGCACACTTACACAGTGTGACACAACATGCTCTGAAACATGCAGCTTGTTTGAAGGCTGAAGGACACACAGTGGCAGAAGATGGCGTTACCTCATGAGGATGCAGTTGGAAACTGGAGCTTGTCTAGCAACAGCCACTGATGAAAATCACAGCATCATCTTCTGTTATTTTGATACAGTGGAAGCCAAGAGAACAGAACAGGATGTTGTGATAAGATAAATGCCTCCTGCTTTGAAAGCACTGCAAATATCTTGGCTTTGCCTCTGTTTGTTTTTATTAAAAGGGATCATCTTTGCCCAGGCTTTAATCTAGCAGCAGGAGACCATTATCCTGTGCCTACATCTGTTGACATTATCTGGCCATTCAGAACTTCAATGCACCAGGGTGGCTGTATGTTCTGTGTGATGTTCTTCTGATTTAGGAAATGGATGGCCACACACAAACACATGCAAAGCTTAGCTTGCACTTCACACTTATTTCTTGCAAGACCGAAGGGAATATAAGTACTTATTATTCATCAGTTTACTACATAAATATACTCTGCACAGAACACAAATGCAAGGAAAAGCACATCACAAGGAAAGGAAAATGGAAAGGACAACACTATCTGAGTGCACAGTCCTGAAGGCACTGCCTCTTTCTGCATCAGAACCTGATAGTGTTATTGAGAACACAGGCATAAATCTTTTTGCAGCTGAAGTTGATAATTTAATCCTTCAAAGAACATCAATTAGTACATATTTTATTATGTATAATAAATGTAAATTACATATCTAAGCATTAGCACTTATACTTCATATACTTCAAATATCACCCTTTAAGATGGTAAGGCCTTTTTCAAGCCTGGTTTTATGTGCACTTAAGAAAGAGCGTTATACTTAGAAATAGCAAGGCAAGTTTTGCCTCAGCTTTATAAGTAATGAAAATGACAACCAAAAAGCTCAAAATAAACCAGAAAAGAAACTGCTTTAAAAGGGCTAGTTCTGTCCTCTGAGTGTGTAGAGCAAGGAGGGCTAAACTTGAAGATCACAACAGTACAATCACACGTGAGTGAATTTACATCTGTAATTAACCACATTATATTCCCACCATGCTTGTTTAAGGTGCTGGGTGTTAGTTTGTATATGTATAAAACTGCAATGGCAGATCAGTGTTGGAGGAGGAAGATTAAAGAATTCCAGTGTTTTAAATACTAAATTTGGATAATATTCATTACTTTTCACCACCTTATCACTGTATATAACTTTTTCCCGTCCCTAAAGAAAAACAGGAAGTTTATTTTCCATGTGATGGTATTCTTACTTGCTGAGTAGCTGAACTCTGGATTTAATGACATTGCCTAAGCCAAACTAAGCAATAGAGCCAGAGTGGCCACAAACAATGTCACGTGAGCAATAATGAAGTTCTTGGACTGCTCAGCTACTGCATCTGCAGTCTAGAAAGAGCCTGCTGGCTTTTTCCAGACCATGAACACTGCATTTCCACTTCTGCAGAGAACACCTATGTGCCCTCTTTCCTTTTGCCATCGTCATTTCCTTCTCACATGGAAATAAAAAGATACACAGTACTAGAAAATACATTAACTGAAGCTATGATCCAACCTACAAGTCTTTCACATCAAAGGGACACTGCATGTTTTGCAGGTATGAATGATGAAGTTCCTTGTAGCAGTTCTACGGTGGACTCATGGGGAACAGTCACAGTTTGGGGCAGGTCCATCTAATGTCAGGGCACTCATCTCACTGCTGGTATGACTGTATGTGCCTTGACTCTGCTGAGCTTTCCTCCTGGTAGGACTCCTTGGGTTCTGCCAAGCTTCATATTTCTCTGTTACCTCCCTGATGTCTGAACTGCGTTTGTTGACTAGGAACCCCAAGGCCCACATAAACATCTCTAAACTGCTTTACTGCAAATGGAAAAGCAGCTCTGTTATTTGTTGCTAAATGCATATGGAGATCAATAAAATATATGAGGGGAGAAACGTTTGAACATATTCATGGAAAATTCATAAATTAATTTATTCAACTAAGATGTGGGAAATTATTGCAGAGTGTGTTTTGGCTCAAGTGTTCCCTTGAGAATCCACTACTGGTATAATGATTCCCTCTTTATTGTCAGTGAATCTACAGCAATGTGCTTTGCATAAGCATTCACATCTGAGGGAGAAAGAAAATAGCTACATAAAATTTATTCTGAGCTATTTTATTCCTGTCTGTCAGTCTCCATTCTGGAGTCCCTGCTAAAGAATAATCTAGATCTTTTTTTATGATGTAATAAAAAGGTGTAGCTCTGTCTTTATACTGGTTTTCAACTTCTGGCAGCCGGGTTTTGACTAACCTGCACATAACTAATATTGAGTAAGTTCCTGTGGTCTTTTACACATTTGACTAATGAATGTCTACGTGGACAGCTTAGTACAGTCTCCAGACCATATTAATACCTTGCAGAGCTTTGAATCCTGACACAAGGAGTTCACGTATTTGGTTGAAATGCATCACGTAAGGCAGCAGTGGGGTGAAAGAGCAGTGGGGTAAAAGATTGGTGGCAGCCTATAGGAATTAGAGCACAATATACGTGAGGAAGATAGAATACCATGATGTCTCCTTCTCGTAAGACTGAAAATTGCAATAGGAGGTTAAATTTTATAGCAGACTAATTAAAACCTATGTTAAAACCCTGAAATGTTACATCTTACTAATAACAGTGGCTCTAAAACTCTGTTGATGAACAGCATTCTTGCCTGGAAGACACTGCATCTTCTTTAGCACCCTGCAGCTTTTTACATTCCCACTGAGAATTATTTCAGTGCAGTTTGTTTTATGGCACATCTTCTGTTCCCTCACAATATGGCTCTCCTAAGTTTCACATACAAATAACAAAAGCTCATTATTTTCTACCTTATCTTTCACTCAGTATCTGCCACCAGCCGAAGCTAAAACTTCCTGAAATTACAGTATATATATAAATGTATCATATTATTATTATATATATGTTAAGGACAGAGTTCCTTCGTGTCAGAAGTTATTCCTACCTGTCTTAGCAGATAATTAGAACTCATTGGAATTCAGGCATCCGTTTGAGAGGGGGTGGCTGTTTACAAGCTTTAGAGCAGCACTTGCCATTGCTTCCTTAGCTAGGACTCTTGCCAGCATCTTTAAAAGTCTCTATTCACTCTTCATCATAAGGAAAATACCATATTTGGGACAAACTCAGACCAAGAGGAAGGTTCAGTATCTTTTCTTCAAATCCATGAAGAAACGTTACATGGCCCACTCCTGTTGCATCCATACATTAAAGGTTTAATGGAAATGGTCCAAACTTTATAGGCTCTAAAACCTGAAAACAACTGCTCAGATAAGCTTCCTGCAGCAGGGTTTCCTGCCCTGCATGTGCTTTGCTCCAGGATGGGACTGGCTTGTGTTATTGTAATAAAGGGGAGGACTGGGAATAAAATCATTGTTTTCTGTTAGAATAGTTACTAGATGAACATACAGCACTTTATCTTTGCAATAAAAGCTGTACAAATATAGCTTAAAAACCTGGAGCTCTAATCAGGAGCTCTGTTCTCCTTCTGAGAATACATAGCTGGTGCCGATATTCATGGGAGTTATGCACGCATACCAGTGGCAGAATACAGTCTAATTAACACAAACAATCCACTGTGTAAATGCATATTGAACCAGTTTTAAGATGTGGGCTAGCTGTAGCTTTGAAGCAGATATTACAGATGATTGGCTTTGAAATTCCCCTTTCTGCAGGAAATGACACAAAGGACCTCATATCTCAGGTAAACCACAAATATTTGAGCAAGTCTCTCCTTGCACATTTAGCTGATGGGCTAGTGGGCTCATAACGTGACAGAGAAAGAGAACAGCTTCCAGTGTGGGGTCAAGAAGAGGCACTGCTTCCAAGGCGTCGCTACTAACCAGCTTGAACAGATTTATGCAGCTGAAAGCAGTAACATCGAAAGGTCTCACACAGCAAACCTCGGAGGGCCACAAACTGCTCTGTGCTCCATACTCTGTCCTCCGCCATCCTGCAGCTCTAATGAGGGAGAGCTGCAGGACTCTGCCCTAGGGGCAAAATTAACCCCAGAGCAGAAGGAAAGCATGAGACCCAGGAGATCTTTAAATACCTCTCTGTCAGTCAGCAAGTCACATCCTTCATATTGTCAACTGCACATGCTCCAAGCACAGAGATCAGGTCCCTAAAATTCAGATCCTGGATTTTAGGATTTCAATTTAACACCACTTCTTTCATTTTTCAGCTACCTTTGTTTTGTTGGGTCTCAGCCATATGCAGTCAATAAATTATGTGGTTTTGACTCTTATACCAGAAGTTTAAACAACTGACCGCCAATTCCAGAGCAACTGGAAAGACAGAAGGTTCATCTTCCAGGAACAGGCAATCAGATCCCAGCCTGGGCTTCAGAAGAGAGCAAGCCCAGTTGCAAAAGGCAGCTTTCCTGCAATTCAGGATGGCATTAACTGCAGCATTTTGTGGCTCCATGCTATAATTAGAACTGTGCACTCCTATAAATAGATTTCAATTTCTTAATGGGAGAAGAGCAGTAGGGGCTCCTTGTTTTCATCAGCTAAAGTCAAAGAGTTGTTTTAGAATAACAAAGAGCCTGAATGCTCAGGGGAGGGTCAGCTCTGCTCAGAAGAGTCCATGCCTCTTCCTTGCCTTGCACATGAGAGATCCTGACAAGAAAAGATGTGACCAGGGGGTACAAATCCTGCATGCCACAGCCAGAAGAAGCAGTAGTAAAGCTGCCCAAAGAAGAAAGAACTACAGACTTAGAGGGGGGGAAAAAAGTCCCCAAGTATTAAAAGCACCATTTCTCAAACTGTCTGATAGCTGACAAGCTCGTACAGCGACTGCTTGTAGGCACGTTGAACCATTCCAGTGTTTGAATGGCAGGACTGCAAACCAAGGAAATTACCATGTACTCATGCTACTGCAAACTGCCCTTATGGACAGAGCAAAAATCAGCTTATTCGGGGACTTCTAGACAGAGCACTAAAGGACAAAATGCTGTTTTCATACAAAACAAATTGCCCTGAGAAATAGCTGGCAATCAGATGCCATTAATTGCATCAGCTAGATGATATGGCATGTAAGGTCACAGCACTGGATACAGCAAGCAGAAGACATTTGAGGGACCATTTAGTAATGCGATGTAACAATGAAAATGGTGAAGAAACAAGAAAGTAGTGCCAGGCACCTAAGTCTAGCATGTCATAGAGAAATTCAATTTGATTTTAGAAACAAATTTAGATGCCAGTTCTGGAAACACTTAGGCCAAGGTGTGTGGGGGATGTATCTCAGGTGGTTTATCATCTTGTAAGAAATTCAGATGCTTACTGGGGACAGACAGTGCTGGAACTTGACATAGAAGAGTAAATTTGCAAGTGGAAATGATCATGCAATGCCAATTTCAGCTTTTCCTTCGCTGGCTGAAGAGACTAAGTAAAGTTAAAAGGTAAATGAAGAGAAAGCACTTCTATCACTCTGAATGGACAGGACAAAATAAAGACACCCATCCCTCCTCCTGCTCCCTAAGATTTAACACAAAGTACCAGACTGTTAAACCTGCCAACCACCCTGCACACAAGGGAAGCAAGCACTTGCTTCTCTCCTCAACAGTCATTGAGATCTGGACTTCAGCCTGTGGCTTGATTTGGTGACTCTGCAGATCGTTTTCGAGTTCCAAGGACATACACACCCTCCGGGCTGTGCCGGCTGCTTCCTTGTGCACCAGTGTAGGAGTTGGTGGGCCAAGGAGATGATGCAAAGTCACCCAAGGGGCAGCTCTGGGTCCCAGGAAGCCCAGGCTCACAGCCTCCTCCTGCACACAGGGACTCGCTGCCACAGGTCAACATGGATCTCAGCAGGGTTCATTATTGCGGGGCATAATCATGCACTGTGCCTGGTAGTCATTGCTAGGAACTGCCTTTGAAGATGTTAATTACTGAAGAATCAGAATCTAAATGCAAATGGAAGCAGCAATGCTGGTTTATTTAAAAAAATTAAATATTAAAGATGTGTCTTATAGCCCACATTCTACATTCACATCCAACAGCATTTCCTGTTGCTATACATCTCCTCCTTTTTCTTCCTGCAGGATTTCCATGACAGTTCACTAATGATGACTATTTTCTAGCTGCATACGTGAGTTTTTGCTTTCCAGTACACTAGCCTGTCACATCTCAAGATGTGGACCTTAAAAATCACTTTCCTGTTGCATGCTTTCTTTCATTTCTATATACGTATTATATTGCTTTTGTCTCTATGAAATCATTCCCTATTCTAACTCTTCTTAATTATGAGCTGAGATTTCATAGCTAATAGCGTTATTCAAAGGAAAGAAGGTACTTGATTTTTTTTTTTAATAGACCAAAGCCATCTTAGTTTAAAAGTAAAGAAAATCACACAGAAACAATTGGAGCTTTGGAATGATCGATGTTGCTTGAAATGTGCTTGCCATGTAATTGAGATGCGTTCCCATTCTGCAGCCGTTTACTGATCACATGAGAACAATGATTTGTCATTTTTACTTGCTTCAAATTACTAAAGGCAATTTAATTTCTCTCATGGAGATGACACATTAGATAACGTGAATATAATCAAGAGGTAACGATCTGTGTCTCTATGCACATACAGATACTCCAGCTACCAACAAAACAACTGCCTACATATGGTAGATTAAAGGCAATGCAAGATATTCAGATCCCCAAGGCACAGGGTTTCCACCCAGACGATATTTCAAACAGCAATTTAGCTACATCATACAACTGTATTCATCTAGATTTCAGATTAGGCAATGCTGCATCTACTCACCCATTCTCATATCCATCTGTTCATACCTGGGCAAAAGGCAGCATCTGGTGACCACTGCAAGGGGAGGCATGTTCCCTTCAGGGTTTTAGGCATTTGGTATGACGGCAATATCTTAGCACCTCAAAAACCTCTCAGCCAAACCTCCCCAGTCAGTCAGTAACTGCAGGCAGATGCCTTCTGTCTGGAGATCACCCAGCCCATGCCCCTTGCTAAAGCAGGTTCAACCAGAACAGATTACATAAGATCACATCCAGGTGGGTTTTGAGCATTTCCAGAGAAGACTCCACCATCTCTCTGGGCAGCCTGTTCCAATGCTGTCACTCTCAAAGTACTTTTATATTTAGATGGAACTACCTATGGAATATTCATCATGTTCAGATGGAACTTCCTGTGTTTCAGTTTGTACCTGTTGCCCACTATTCTGTCATTGGGCACCACTGAAAAGAGAATTCAACCTGGCAAGGGGCCAGATTAAGTGCACCTTATCCTTCCTCATCACATCCCTGGGTACTCTGATAACGAACCTGTATTCCTCCCTCTGTGCCTCTTTTTCCATGTTCTGTAAAATTCCTTCCTCTGTTTCGATGTATGAAATGTACAGTATCAAGTAAGCTTTCAGCTCTCAGAGGTTTTGTCTGTTATTTTATATTAGTACTTACACTTCAGACTTGTTCTGTCTCTAAAGAGCATCCTGCAGTACCACTGCTCTGGTTGCTCTCAGAATAGCAACAAGATTTAAGTGCTAAGAATGCCAATCTACCTTTTAATTGACTTCTCAGGATTTTTGTGAAGAATAAATTAAAAACAAAAGCCAAACTGAAAGCCTCAATGCTAAGAAGCACTGAAACAAAACATTTGGCAGTCACTAGCAAAGAAGCTTTAGGATGTGTTTTGGAGCATAGCAACCAATGAAGAGTAAGCTGGCTTAACCTTTGAAGTTAAAGCTTTCAGTAATGCTTCTGATTTCTAAAGATGACAATAGAAACAATAAGAAATATTTGAAAAGGAAAAAAAAACAACCCCCAGGCTTAGTTCTATGCTCAATGAATGGACTCACTGTGAAATATACCCATACAAAGAAAGCAGAATTAGTCTGTTTGCTCAGAAATCAAGTAACCACAGCTAATCCTTTTGCAGTATTACCCTGGTTTGGCCTTCAATAAATCTGCTTTAAATTAAAGATGTACCCAAGCCAAGAAACAGCTCCTTTGATGTTTTAAATGGCTCAAATAAGCTATTTGTTAGTAAAAGCTCAAAATAAGAATTCTGAAACTGAAAAAAAATAAAAGCAAACTAAAAGGCTGGCACCTCTCAGGAAGGTCAGAGCATTTAGGATCACAACCTTTAAGTACCTCAAAGCATTGGTGCATCTTCTGGCCATGCATAAAGAGAAAAGATCCCGGAATAAAAATCCCTTGCAAGCCAGATTCCCAAAAGCAGCTAATCCCCCTGGTTTACAACCTTTATATCACATTGCCTGGATACAGGAACAAGGACTTTCACATTCAAACTGAATGCAGACATGGAGCTTGGAACAACACAGCTAAACTAGTGCAAATGACATTTTTATTTAAGCTTGTGTAATTACCTATGAGTTGACATAATAAACTCTGAGATTATCTTGTTTCCTCTTCCTGTCAAGAACACAACTTTCAGTGCTTGAGCTCAGGCACATGATTCATCATGTGAATAACTGAATTTTGTCCTATTTTGACTGCAGAAATGAGGATTTTAAAAATAATATTGGCTTTACACATAAAACATACAACGACCAAGCTGAACTAAAGACAAAAGTAATCAGGTTGCCCTCAGTGCAAGGGTAACTGTAGACAGACAAGTGTATATAATTGATGGGGGTTTAAGTTCCATTCATCACATGCCAATTTGTTTGATTTGGCAGTCGCAAGTGCGATTCTAATCAAGTTGGAAAAGGAGCCCTGTGATTACCATCATCAAGATTGGTCGCTTTCCCCAAAGGAGCAAATACTGTGTTTGCGATCCTTACTTATTGCTGACTTCTCTTGAAAGGTTGTTCTTTGCCCAGTGAACAGCATTCCTTGCATAGGATAAATCATCAACCAGACACAAGTGGCTCAGACTCAGCTGCTTCATGCTTTGATCATCCTGTTCAATGGAAGTTGCTGCAGCTTTAGAGGAAGGCCTGGGAAATTATTGGACTTCTCTATAAGCTATATAAATATCCAGGTGTTTGCAGGTGTCATGGTTAAACACAAGGAGGCCACATGCTTCACTGCCCTGTGGCCCCTTCACCATCCTCTGAGTAGCTGGACTCACTCCACAAGAGTAATGATGAGATAAAGCCATTTAGCCATAAACCACAGCACCCACCATTGTCAGGATGCAACCATGACATTTTCCTTCATTTCCACTTTTCCCTCTGCCTTTCTCAGCCATATAACCTCAATTTTACAGAGTCTGAACCAGGCAGATGCACAAATCCTCTTCCCTTTGGAATACACAGGGCGAACACCCCTGACCCAAAACACACTCAGCCCAGAGGCACCTGCTTTCTAGGTCCTGCTGCAGTATGCATTGATAGCAGGGAATGTTATCAAAGGGGGAAACTGCTTAAGGCATTTTTAATTACATTCACTGTAGAACAAATACATACCTCAGTTTAAGACAAGCTGAATTACAACTTACTCTGGTTCCTTGTAGTTTTCACCTGGATCAGTATGTGTTATTTCCCCTCCTTGCTGCCTTCTGAATTCTCATTAACCTTTCTGTCAAGACTGCATTAAGCATGTCCTGTTAATTCACCATGTTCTATGGGAAATCTGACATGGATACAACAAATGCTTATCTAAAAAACAACCTTTCTGGTCTAATGATGTGCATAACAAGAAACATGAAATTCTAGTTTGCAATAAGTTTGACTTCAGTTTGCTACTTCAGTTCATCTGTCTGAACAGCTTCAGTATCTGCCCTTACAGGAACAGAGGAAAAGGTCGTAGACCCTGAAGAAATGTAAAGGCTTCAAGAACCTCTTCCAAAGCACCCTACAGCACGCTTACCTCCTAAATAAAAAAGCTTCACAATTAATACAAACTGCTCTTATTCTCCCACTTATTGTAGGTCAAGGCACTAAGTTTCTCAAGAAAGTTGATAACCTTGTGGGCAGTTCTAACGCGAAGATGTTGAAGTCTTGGTGCAACACAAGGCAAGGTGTGAACATTTATATTCAGGTAAGATTTGTGAGACAGAGTATTGTACATTCTGTAAAACAGGCAGCTAACAGAGCATTGTTAATGCTCAAATAAGATCTCAAAGTACTTGACCTGACTGGTATTGATGTACTGCGTCTGCCCTGCTTAGTATTTTCTGAAAACCATTCAGTAAGACAATTATGCAATGAAATTCCCATTTGCATGCCTCTTCTCATCTACAAAGGGTCAAAGTCCTATGTATTTATAAGGGTATAAAGACATACTTATTGCTCAAGTGTGGCCAATTCTACAGCAGGAAATACCAAACTCTCTGCACCAGCACACAACATAATGGGTTGTACAAAGGGAGTGATGATATTTAAATCCAGAGAGACAACACCACCCAATTAACCAGACCAGAGAACTAAACATGCACTCTAATACAAGGGGCTTTCAGATTTGTGTTTAGTTAACAGCACTTAAACATTCACTCCACTACAGCATGATTTTAAGTCTCCTGCAAATAGCTTTGCTTTTCTTCCATACCTTTTGTGACCAAAAAAAGTAGTTAATGGACCCTATACACACCAACCGTTCCAAACTCCTCAGGTTTTCTCCATTTAATAGGCCAACTTCAAATCCAACAAGTTTACATTAAAAAACCCTTTAAAACTGCAGGAAATGTCATATAGGCTGAACACTAACAAAACTACTAGTTCTTGGGAATAACGTATTCTCAGAGTCCAGCCAGTCACAGTGAAGAGGAGGCTTGACACATATATCTTGATCAAGAATGAAACTCAGCACTAAAACGTAGATGTTATCCCCCAAAGAACACCAAGACTGAAGAAGATTAAAAGTGTGCTCCCACAATGAGATGTACAACAGTCTCATAAATATTAGTAGACCTTTTGAACTGGAAAATGCCAACTACTCCAGCTTCTGTGCAATATTACAGGACTGAGCAAAACAGAATACAAGAATGTTCCTGCTAAAGTTTACCCCCATAGAAGCCTAAGTAAAACTGTAGCTTGAAGTCAAATTTGCACGCTTCAGAAGTCATGAAAGACAGTTGGAGAATGCTTTTACAATTTTAAAGAGGATTCAGCCCATTAGGCTAAGTTTTTTCCTAAAATAGAAATAACTCAAGAATCAAAAGACTTCCTAACTAAGAAATTAGTTATTTCTCATATAACCAGTTATATACCTGAGCCCTCACTTCCAGTGGGAGGCATTTAATAAGGCACTGCTTACTGGTCTCCATCCCTCAGGAAAGACTTTACTCCCTTCTCACCCTCAACACAGTCTGACCAGCCCTATGGATAAACAATCACTGCTCTTAGGCATTTTCCTTGTGTCTCTGTTGCCTCATCTCAGCAGAGAGGGCTCCACTCATCAAGATTAGGGGGAGGGGGGATGACATACAGGGGGATATGTGATCTGGATCATTTGGTTTAAAAATTAAATGAGAGCAGATGAACTGTGCTGCTAGAATGATGCTGAAGAATGACAGCTATGTGCAGAAGTCAACTGCAGCCCCATACATGGGATCACCAAGGAAATCTCTCCCCCAAGCAGTGGGCTGATGGTTGGAAACCGACGGAACATGATTGATTTGCACAACAACCTGGGTAAGAAACCTTTTAATTTAAGAAAGATTAGATTCTCGCAACTGCCCCTGACAACAGTGCCTGTCTAGTGAGGCCCTGAGTCTGTATTCTTGGCTAGTACTGTGCTCTAGCCGAGACTTTGAGTATATTCACAATACAGCCTGTCACCAGTGCTGCATTTCCTTGTCACTCTCTAAGAGTGACTGATTTGCCAAGATCAAGACTAAATTCATGATCAGCAGCAAGGGCATCTAACATGAATTATACAACTGGCTTTCCTTCCCCGCATCCTGGATACGCTAAAGAAAATGTTTTCCCTGCACACATTGTTGCTTCTTATATCCACACCATATCCTCTGTCTAACGATGTGTGACTGCTCAGCTCATCCCACTGTCTCCTCCCCGTTCCCAAAACAAAGATGATGCTCAGGAACAAGGAGGGTGTTTGGCTATTATTATATCAAAGCCCGTATTAGAAAATGTATTGATACCATGGCAGCATCTTCTGCACCAGGATAAAGTGGAAAAAAAGGTAGGATAGAGGTGGTGATGATTTTGAGTTTAGCACTGAGGAAAGTGACTTTGCTTAGTGCAGCTCTCAAGAGTCAGGGGCAGAGTCTGTGAAGAGAAATCCATCTACAGAAACAGAGCAGCTCTCCATTAAAGATAAGGGTGAACAGCACAAAACCAAGGGGATCAGATGATTAGAGGAAAGAAGGGACAGGAAAGGACTATTCCTTTCTTTTCACCTTTCCAAAAGTAATGGATACAGAGTTGTAACCAAAGTCACTAAACAGAGAAGCTGAGCGCATCCCGAAGAGCCTGTGACATCAAAACTGGCTTTTTACATTTCCAACAGTAGCATCCCAAGGCTGATACAGATAGGGAGGAAACATAAGGCTTCGAGAATACCACATTCTGGGAGGTGGCAAATGATTCTCCTCCCAAGGCCCAGGATACACCCCAAAGCCGAAGTTGTAAAATGGGGGAGCCAGAGATGAACGAGGGGCATAAAAATCCAGGCAGAGCTCTCAGCTCACACAGTAGTGAAAGACGATGGCTTGAGCATATTAACAAAGCAATACATCCCACAGAGTAATCTGCCACCCTTAAAGCACAGCATATGCTTCATCATGAGAGCTTCTGCCCAAGGGAAGAAGATAGTGGAGTTTCAGTGTCAGCTCACATCTCAGATTTGCTTCTAAAGGTACCTTTAAGTGGGTCACTCAATTTACTGGCAAACTGCTGGATTTGATGCTGAAGTTGCACAGCATCTTCTCCGAGGAAGAATCAGATGATAAAGTTTTAGACATGGATGAACTGGGTTTCACTCACCACACCAATGTGGAGGTAACCAGTGATAATGAAGAAAGCTTTCTTCAAGCCATTTCTACTGAAATTTGTAAGCTCCACTGCAGACAGTTATTTGGAATCCACCAGGCTTATTCAAAGCTTTCCCATTCTGTGCTGTGTAGGGTCACAATTTCCTTTGTTAACTTAAAAGCATTTTAAGTTAAACTAATAGAAGACCAGAATGAATGAGAAGACTTGAGGCTGAAATACCAGGAAACTATTGCTGGCTATCATTTAAATATTCTTTTGCAAGCACCTGCAGGGTTGTTTCCCAAGGAAATAAGCGATTAATTCTTCTCATTTGACTTTTTCCAACCAATACAATCACTGTTCAGTCATAGATCAGCCTGGCTGTTGCTCAAAATGATCTCCTAATGCTTTGCAGTTATGATTCAGGTCTGAAAACTACTCTAATAAAAATATATGAAACCAACAGAAGAAAAGCAGCTGAAATTTAGATAACAATAATACCAAATTTATCACCATAGCAGAGACATTATTCACTTTCACCTGTAAATCTACAAGAGTTTTTCACCTGTCATTCCTGAATTACAGCTATCACATCATCTAAATCCATGTATTATTCATACTTTTCTATTATTGCAGTAATCTGAAAAAGCAGACTGGAAAAAAAAAACCCTAACAAACTTCTTATCAGGCACTAGGCTGTATTTCAACATCAGAGAGTAAACCTATGGCAAACATGTCTGGGTTCACAGCATCACCCTTGCAGAGGCGGATTAGGCACTTTTGGAGCCTCATGTTTTGGCCCCAATAATCCCGATCACCTTTCCTGCTAATTGCAAAGTGTGAATTAAACAAGAGCAAGGAGCATCTCTTATTGTATTTTTTGATGCTATGAGCCTTTACCACAGATGAAAGCTGTTTGTTGCAGATTCAATTCAGATGTCTTTTGCTTAATCCTAACCTGTAGTCACAGCCATCAGCTTATGTATTATTCATTTTATTAACCTAATATCTCACTCTATTTGACAGCAAAAGCTGTCTGTGTATAACCATATGAGCTCATAACATTCCTGCTTCATAAACGCATCTTGAATTAATCTTTACATGCCCTATTTCCTGTTTCCATTTCCCAAGGAACAGTTTCTTTTTCTTTTTATAGATGCTATATGGTCCTAAGAAATACATAAGTGAACACAGTAACAGTTAACTGCCCTCAACCTGCAGCCCATAACTTCTGGCATCAATAGGAAAGAATACTTAGAGCTGCAACACTGGATTCAGTATCTCCAAGCAAAATCACTGCTAAACAGAAAGTAGAAAAACAACTGTGAAGACTGAAGTGTCCCCACCTAACCCCTGCATTAAGCACCAGCATCTACAGGATAGCTTTATCAAAAGCCCTAATATCCTAGCAAAGCTGAACAAGATTCCCATACAAGAACCCCAAAGGGTGATTGTGCCTTCCCTTGTGGAAGGTAACAGTCTCACCCCACCTCTGATGTAAAGACAACATGGCAATTCCAGTCTTGATCTTGGCAATTCAGTAAAAGTAACTGAAGTACTGAATGTGTTCTGGCAGCTTACAGCAGGTAAAACTAACTTCCCATTGAAAGTATGCTGCCTATGGATGTTAGCGTTGACATATCGGTGTGTCCTATGAGAATACAAGCCTTCACTCTGTTTAGGCCCATATTTACAGTGGATTGACCACATTCTTTGCCTCCTGGTGCCTTTGCCCAGGCAAGACACCTTATGGTAGGCAAACAGTACATCAGAAAGCCTGGAGGTGATGTAACTTAATCTGGAAATAAAGAATCAGGTGTATCAGATAAATGTTCAAACAAATACAACCAGATTTACAGCACGCTTTTAGATTTAAGGAAAGGAGTAGTCTTTAAATTACTTCTCTGGAATTTACTAGCTTAAAATGAAAGACCTTATGGCATCTCACCAAAGAGTTGTATAACTCAAACAGTTTTCTTTACTCAGTGTTGCCTGCGCAAGATATATTTAAGTAATAAAACACACTTCTGCTACAACCCTCCTATAGAGGCTCTATGATGACAGATTTTAGTTCTGAAGATACAGAGAGCTCTCTGTACTGGCTAGCATTCCTCTTCCATTTTCCTTACAAAGGCTTTTGCTGGTTATTTTCTACTATTTGTTTGAACTGAAAGGCTTTTGATACCAACTTCACAGCAGAACGTGGTCATGATGCACATCCTACAGTCCCAAGTTTGGCATCCAGCAGAAAGCAGACTGCACTCCAGTCTAGCATGGCACATCAACAAAAACAGCCTTTCATTTCAATCTCCCTGCAATTTAAATTGGGCACATAAAATATATAAATGTCTTCAGGCTTCACGCTGTATCTTACAGCATCTAGCCCTCCTGGGTGGCAGCTGCCTCTGACTTATCTATGTTAAACACAGAGACTTTAAAACTGAAATTTCTAGCAAGTAAATTTCATTTGCGTGAAAGGCAAGATATTCCTAGAATAACTTGCAAATCTAAAGCTAAGAGGGGAAAGGTTCATTAACAAGTTGAGGCTTTGATCTACAGGAGGCTTTTAGCACTTTATCTAATCTAATTTGTATTTAATAAGACACTGCTTTTCAAACAGTGCATCCACAATCCCCAGTAAGAACCCCCTGTGAATGAAATTAACTATTTTGTACTTTCTGCAGACTTCGGTTTTATATCTTTTGATATTCTGCTTCAGATTTAGAGATACTCCAGATATTGCTTTTGCCTTGTAATGATGTCATTTCCACAGATAATTAATCCCATTGATTAACTCTATTTGTTATGTAGCTAAAAAGTAATAACAGTTTTTATTTGTGATCTTCCATTTACAGTTCTATTCTAGTTAGGTCAAAATGGGAAAAAAAGTTGCCCATAAAACCAGGAACAGGCTGTTAATTATGGCCTGGCTCAAGAAGTCATGCAAGTTGTTTATGCACTCAATCTGAAAGTATACTTTGCTTCCACTCTTTGGCTAAGTCATATCCAAACAGCACCAAAGGTTTCTGGATGCCATTTGTCTGTAAGGCAAAACAAGGGATTATAAACTCTTTTTCAGTTTAAAATATCTGGGACACAGGGAGTTTTCAGATTTCCTTTTAGCATTTCTTTCACTGGAGGTTATTCTCACTCTTATGTGTTATTGCTGCCTATAAATATGTGAAGATCACCTCCATGCTCAGATTTACCCTCACCTTTTATCGCAATTACACTCTGAATGACACTAAAACAGAAACTAATGTCACACACTTGTGACACCAGATGTGAGGAGGCTGTTCTGAGCCATTGGAGGAGCGTGCAGAAACCACACTGATGGCCTGTGGAGACCCTGATTGCCTAGTAAGTACTGGTGAAAGGAATGGAGCAAAAATAATGGCAATAGCAATTATAGGAGCCAGGCTTACAAATCCACAATAGAATTAACTATATATGACCTATTGTATTGTCTTTTTAAAGTTGTTTTTAATCTTGGTAAGCATTACTGTGCATTTCTGGATATATACCCTTGCCAATGCCTCCACTCAGAACAGTTTGCTTTCCATTGTCTCTTTGAAAACGTCATCAGTTCTACTTTTACCTTAGGTCAATATTAAAACTGAAGTGTTACAGTAAGTCTGTTTAGCAGTGTCAACAGCATCAGTCTGTGCAGATATAAATCCTACAAGTTGAGGACTGTCCTTTTGATAACAACTTGAACTTTAAATTTAGGGGTAGGACTAATTCCAGCTTCAAGACATGTTAGAAAGACAAAAGGGGAAGATGAAAAGCATCTCAAGGACTACAATTTGGCCTTGATAGTAGTCTCATCCTGCAAAACAGCACTAGAAACAGTTTTTACCTTTTGTCTTTTGTTCACCTATGCCCAACATTTATATGAAATCATTTTTCTTGCAAGGCGAGATTTCAAAGCCGAACCTTTTCTTCCTTACTTATTTTCAGTCTTGTGGCACTGTCTGTGTGCCAACAGTCCAGTGAGAGCAAGCATGGACACAAAGGCTCCCCACTCACACCAGTACACCCACATTGCTACAAGCACAGCCCTGTGATAGTAAGCACAACTGTTACACAAACTTGGTCTTCATTTGAATCACTATTGCAGCACTTTACACAAGTCTTCAGTTCACCCAGCAGCTTGTTTCACAGCAAAGCACTTGGTATCTGCATCTGCTCAAGTTTAAGGTGTCTCCAACCTTTAAAAGGAGCTGTATTGCAAAGGGAGAGCGGTCTGCACTTCAACTGGGTGATTCAAAGAGGGAGTTGCTACTGGAAATCCAACTATGGTCTTATTGTGATGAAGAGAGCTTTTATAGCCATAACAGAAATGGGGGTTTACAAACATAATGCTGTGCCATTCTAAGCTAGGGAGGTGTGAGAAAGCTGCGTAAAAGACACAATTCATCACATTTGAGAGGAGGACACATCTACTGACTAGCTAAATAAGAGCCAGATTTCATCTCTCCAGTTAGCTGGACCAATCTAACACTTCACTTATCCAAACACAATACAGAAAATAAAGATTCACCTAAAGCCAAAACAGTACATAGTGGAAGAGAAGAGCCATTACATGACGTGATTGTGTTTCTGTAAGAAAAGAAATGCTATGAAGTAACACAAAATATTAGACCACAGGCCGATTTTCAAGAGCCACATTCTGCAGACAGATAAACAAGAATAGGACAAAAAGAAACATTCCCTGGCTGAGTGGGCCCCATCAGCAGTTCCAGCTCACCACCCCAGAGCTCGTACAGGGTGGATGCAAACTGCAGGAGACATGCCATCAACTGGGGAGGATCTGCATGTTGCGGCCATGTACTGCCCCAGGACACAAGATCTATTTGCACAGGTCCTGCAGGGCTAACACTGCAAGAAGGCTGGGTAAACCCCCAGATTAGATCTGTGTCTTACATGAGAATTGGCACTGTAATTCAAGCTGTCTCTTCCCTCACCCCTCAGAAAGCCTCTGCTTTTCTATTTGCATTCTTGAACTCGTTCATCTCATGAAATGCAAATGAACATATTGCTGTGTCTTCCTCACTGACTGAAGAAAGCCATCACCATCTCCATTCAACTGCTGAAGTTTTTAAAGGCTCTTTACCCTGTCCACACTACATGAGGAAACTTTTCTTTAAATGACATTTTGGCACTCTCTCCCCATCATCTCACTCATTTTTAAAGTCTTTTCGTGATGTAACAATGTAGGTTACTGAAAGATTTTTGAGATGTCTGTTCCGTCAACCAGCATTACTGAAATGTAAACTAGTAAACTTCCCTTTCTCCTTTATTCCCCTACCTTTTCATCAGAATCTCCCATAAGAAAAAGCGAGTACAGTTGGCTAGACCTAAAATGACCCACTCATATTCTTTTCTCAGTATGAGCAGATAACTAAAATGGGAAGACAAAACTTGCATTAATAAGAAAATATCCTCCACTGTCCTACACGTGGAACAAAATATATACCATTTTCTTTTACTAGGATTACACTACAGCAAAGTAGAAGATTGTTTTTTTTGACTGCAATCCTTTCTTCTACATAGTTCTAGCTGAAACACATTAAAACGGGTAAAGTATATACTGTCAGAGAACAGTCCGAAGCACATGGAAACTAATGGGTATAACTCCCTGTATTTTAAACTCTCTCCTCTGCTGCCTCTATTCATGATCAAAACATCACAGATGAGGGAAATGTAACTGAGCTCTCCCTTTCTGTTTTGTGTAGTATTACCTCTGGGAAGAAAACCCTCAGTGAATAAAATGAATTCCACTTGTATCAACTAATTGCCAGTGACTGGGCACAGACTTGGTATGTGTAAGTTGTTCTGCAAACAGTGAAAACAAACCCAATTTCTCTATGAACTCACATCCCCTGTATCTTCCCAGCCCCACTATAATGTTCTCAGCATTCCCGGTTTCCTTCTCACAGACTTTATCAGCTCCAAACCACCTGCTGCACCCTCTGCAGTTGGTCACTGCAACGTTCCTAGGTCCTCTCTTCATCCCAAACTCCCTTCTGCAAAAAAAAATACTCCTAAACCAACAGAAAAACCAACCCCACCGAAGCACGAGCTACGTCCCCAGGAAGAACCACCAACCTGCATCATCGGGCAGGTTCCAGCTAATGGACAGCCCTGGGGATGGATATTTTGAAGGCCAGGCAGGTTTCGCTCCAAATTTTGCCTTAGTCTGAGTGCAAGCTCAGAGCAGTGATTTTGCTGAAAACACTGAGCTCAGACTGACATTTTCTAATGAAATGCTTTCATTCAAAAACATACATATCATTCTACCTGTAATATCACAACATCTCTTCAGTATGACGCATATAATATCAATGTGATTTCTTTCCAAAGCCAACTAAACAGATTTAATATGATGCATTCCCTTTGTTTGTGACTATTTAAAACCCAACTTAGTTGTACATATATACTGCAGATAGTTTTTAAAACACAAGAAAAGTGTTCACTTGTGCACTTCTTGCCACACTGACAACTCATTGTGTAACGCCAACCCCAAGATGCATTTTCTAGTCTAGTTATACTAGAGAGGCACATTCGAGCATGATGCACAATATAAAGAAGATACACACATAAATCCCATTATTCTTCGTGCAAATATGCACATTGCATCTCCCACACTGTTTAAAAACTGTGCCCCACAGAATCATTTCAAATAACAAGTTCATATTGTGTAGAATGAGTTATCTCAAAAGTATTCCTTTGCCTGCTCTATTATACAGGGACAACAGCCAGTTCACAAAGAACAAGCCTTATGGCCTCAGACCCTTTGAGTTTCTAGCCTTTTCTTTGAATGCTAAAAATGTAAAGCAGCCTGTATCATTCAAATAATCTAATTTTCTAATCCACCTTCATTAACATTGCTGTCTGAAGTCAATTACAAATGCCTTTAGGCTTAGAGCCTCATAAGCATAATGTGGCAGGTCAAATTCTATTGTTTGCTCCATCCATCATTACTGACACAGTAATTCAAAGTACACAACTCAGTCTACTCGCTGCTTCTCCTTTCTCCCTGTGCACCTGCTGCAATTTTAATGTAGAAGTTTTATTAATAAAGTACATCACCTTCTGTCATTCAGTGCTTGCCTTCTTCCACACGTGTGAAAAGAAAGAAGTTATGCTTTTCTTCTAGCAGTATCTAATGTTCCCTCTTTTGGGGTAATGTGCCCAAGCAAGTCATTACTGGTGATGCGCTTCATAGAATCATAGAATAGTTAGGGTTGGAAAGGACCTTAAGATCATCTAGTTCCATGTGTCATGGGCACAGATACCTCACACTAAACCACGTCACCCAAGTCTCTACCCAACCTAGCCGTAAACACTGCCACAACTAATTCACAACTTCCTCAGGCAACCTGTTGCAGTGCCACAGCTACAGAATAACTAACATCAGAATAAAAAAGCCAAAGCAAACACAAAATCCAATAACTTTTAGAGTGATGTGGGCAACTAACCAAGATGTTCGCCTAAGATGTAAAACATAGCTGATAGGCCTATGTCTTCCAGCATGAGGATAGGCACTTAACTTCAATTTTCAAGATGCTGATGAGATGCGGTCTCATTTAATTCAGCAAGACTTCAACACATAAATTTAAGAACACTCCCTAGGTTGTTTTTCTGAGTTTTTGGAATACTGAGCAGCCAACAGTAAGAGCTTTACGTATTCAGACTTGTAATCACTGGCAGTAGTTACCTGTGTGCCCAAACAAAAACATTGCCTTCAGCACTGAGAAACCCATAAATGGGAAGGAGAAAAATCAGTGACATTCTAAACATCTCATCCTTCCATAAGAAGTGTATGTGGGTAAATCAGAAAGGCGCAGGGGGCAAACATTTTCTGCAATGCGCTGCTCTTCTTCAGCACTGGTCTTTGCTATGGAAAGAAAGTCAGTTTCCTCTTAAAAAAAACCCCAACCCTCCCAAACAAAATAAAACACCCAAAAAACCCAGAAGACACCTCCCACCCTCAAAGCAGAACTCCCACAAAACACCAAAACCAGAATGAAACGTGAATCTATACTAAAACTGTTTTAACATACTTAAAATATGGCTACAGATTTCCATTAAAAAAATCCCAAGGTACGTACTGTTATTTGTCAATATCTTGGCAAGGAATGTTTCAGATGTGTATAACTCACCTCCATTTCAAAGATGGCTTTTTGGGGGGGGAGGTAATCTGGCAACAACTGACATGTAAGTGTGAGGAGCTTCATTATCATACATCAGGTCTAATTACTAGAGACTTTTAGTGAGTAAGCAAGAAATGAATATACCCAATTTAAGGAAGATACATTTAAGTGAATCTTAGAAATTTAATTCTACTCAATTCGAATGAATGCAATAAAACTCAAACATAAACCCCACGAGTGTATTACTTCTGTTTGACTTAGACTTTATTATCCTGTGGGAGTACTGCTGAAACTCAGCACAACTACCACAAAATTCTGCACTGCACTGAGAAGATGAGCTCTTTCAGTTGCTTTATAGAGCTCTATGAATGTTATTTGAGCCATTTGGGACAACTGGCTTGTAAAGAGCCTCAGTGAGTAGGATGCAAGAGGAGCAACTTTATGTTGCCTGAAACTTCACCTCTTCCTGTCTCCCAGTGATTGTGCACGTTTGTTGGAGACCTGGAGGTTCTTTAATTCTGCACAGGTTCTTACATTGTGTTTCCCAGCAAGGTGTTTATACATCACTATTGCAACTACATAGTTTTTATTAGGGAGTTTAAACTGTGTTTTCTCTGTACTCCAGTTACCAAACTGATAGGAAGAATGAATTACCACTTGCAGCAACACGCCTAATAGCGACATTTTATCTCGATTTCCCCCACATTCTGGGGGAAATAAAGCATTCAACTCTGACGAGCCTTAACTATGGTAAAATACTAGATTCTGGAATTAAAGAGAAAAATACAGATTCCGAAGCTGACAAAATATGTTAATTGCAAAGAGCCCGAACAGTGCCAAACCAAATTGGTTTGGACTGAGCAATGCTAAAACATGGAGAACCAACCTAAAAAATATCCTTTCTCTGACAGGCAAGGCTAGAGAAAAGAGACAGACATTGCTATACCCCAATTAGACCAACTTGCTTATCTCAATTGTTAAAACTTGGAGGTACAACTTCAGGTATTTTTGCTTTGTCAGGGCCTTTCGCTCACTGGTTTTAGTGGAAATCAAAGCAGTGGGAATTTTAACTGAAATTATACCAACAAAGATCAAAACCAAGTTGTGAACCACCCAACTCTGTCCCCAGAAAGTCTTCAATATTTCTCTGTCTCGCCTTTATATAGGATACAAGAGATCATACCAGCCTCGAGCAGAACCAAAGCAACTCCATTCCGTTTCCAACCCTGACCAGTGGCTTTCACAGAGTTTTAAATAGCTAACTTCCCACAAAACCAATTGACATCCTCTGCACGAGAGGACTCTTCATGGGATTAAAAGATTTCTTGGGGCCTTCATTTTGTCAGTTTGGGTTTTTTTCCTCCAATCCCTGTTGGCACAACTGTGTTAATGAAGACTCCTTCTCCAAAGACAAAAGGGACAGCAGCAACCAGCCTCTGAAAGAAGTATATCGTGTCTTGGGCCCTAGCAATTTCTCATTAATTCATGCAATCTCAAACGTGGCAATAAAACAAAGCAGCCCTTACACTGTAAATATTGCCCAGCACTCTTGGTTTTTCCTCTGTAAATTCACTGCAGAAGCCTCTAGTTTGGCTGTTTTCATAATTCACATTATGCCAGGTGAAAAAAACTCACAAACATGTATAAATTCATGGGGTCTAGATGGGAAGCTGTCACAGAAGTAGCCACAACACACAGATCACTGGTTACATAGGTCAGGTTTTTCCCAGTTAGGATATGAAACTGGTAGAACAGTATTTGGGACTCTGAATTTACTTTCTCACACCACTGAAAAGTAAAAGCTTCTCCAATTCAAGATAAAACTAAATGGAATTTGTAAAGAAGCTCAAAAATGTGCTGAATTATGTGGTTATTTGAACAGAGTTCAAAAGTTGTATTTCCCAGCGCCCTCAGAGTTTAACAGAGGTTACTCTAGCCAGAGGAAAGCACAGACCTCTTTGTCCTGGATTATTTGCAGCCAAAACGCCCCCAGAAGGCAACATTGCAATGAACAAAGGAGACAAAAAAGGCCATTTTTTTAGTCTATTGATTGAACAAAAGGTAAATATTGTTCTCTGAACATATGCAAAGGAACCCTTTGGACATACATATCTTAAGAAGTTATCATGGGTTATCAAGTACACAAAAATCTAGTTCAACCTTATTCCTGATTCTCTGCTCATTCATTGAGAGAAAAATATATCAACAACAGGATGTCTTTAGGATAAACAGCACTTCATCGAATAACATTGCTCACCTCATGCTTCAACTCAAATAAAATGTGCAGCTGTGGTGGGCAGAGTACAGAGCTCTGTGTTTTGCCACAGTTTATTACTGCCAGCTTGATTAGGCAAAACCAGCTTCACACAGCTCTTTAACTATAGGACTCAAGTCTCACTGGCCCAGAGTGCAGGCTGAGGAAACATCGACCTCGTTGGGAATACAATAGCCAGATGCGCTCAAATCAAACGAGTGATCTATAGAAGTATTTGAAATTAGGCAAATTCTACTTCTCCCACAGTTCTGTGGCGTTCCCCTGCTATTTCTGAGAATGAAGGCAGTGATGCTGAAAACATTGTGCCAGATGTATCGCTACAGTTAAGAACCCCACTGCAACAAAATGAATCATAACAAAATAGGAATGAATGTTGAAATAGGAATGAACATTCCCAATGTGGGAATAAGGAAGTAGTAACAATGATGCAAAATATTTTTCCCATAGAAAAATCCATCAGAAGAGTCACATCCCAAGACCCCTCTTGATTTCTACACAAAGATATTTGAATACTCCATTAAAAATCCTGACCAGCTCGATCAGAAAACTCCAGGAAACTTACCAATGGTGTTGGCATTGCTTATATAGACACATTTGATTTAACACAGATGAAAGACATCACCCTCCTGTAACCCCTAAATCATGCAAGGTTTTTCCATGATGACTTCAGAGTAGCTCTCCCAGTATTTTATTAAGGGAAAGAGTCCAGATCTTTCCAAACCATGAAAGAGGAAAATCTGACTTGCTCAGCATCACAATATCAGTTAGTGGAAGAATGGGTAGTGTAGCAGATCTACCATGTACAGGTTCAAACCATGATAGACTACGCCAGGCCTAGACTTTGAACTCAGAGCAAAGAGTTGAATTCATAGATTAAAATTAACAATTAATACATCAAAAATGAGGAAGAAAAAGAGAAGGGGGAGAGGAGAAACTAATTTATGCCCCCATCAACAATCTTTAAACTTTGTACAAGGAGCAAATGCATGAGGATGACTCAATTTTCTTCTTCAGTAATTTCTTTAACCATATCGTACCCTGTCTTAATCTTCTATCTTACTCCCCACGCCATACCCTCTTGCACTTATTTCCTTCATTTTCCCTTACAAAACCAAACCAAAGATGAAAGTTAATACAGAATTTAATCCAACTCTTCATCTAACTGAGGGGAGAAGAGGTCTTAATGCTTTCTAAGCCTCTGCTTGGTATCTTGCTTTCCATCAGAAAAGACTAAGTCATGCCTTCGACAAAACACAGCGAGGGAATACTGTGCAAAGCGAGGGAATACTGTGCAAAACCACGTGACATGTGACGACAGCAACTCGCATCAAAAGGGCAGGTAATCCAGCCAATGACTGGATTATGGAAAACCAAACCACGCTGCACTACTCCACACTTGGACACTTTAACAAATCCTTATTAACTGCACTTCTCAATACAGATTCCTTCTAATTACATGCAGTAGCACTCACATTGCACACATTAACTACTAGCGTCATTATTTCAGTCATTATTTTCCCTCTCATTTCAAGATTGTCAGAAAATTACTTCTCTTGCGCATCCCTCAATATCAAATCTGTTACCTAATGTTATGACAGTAGGAGGCAATTTTTCCCTTTTCAGACAAAAAAGACATGATCATGGCCTTAATTAGTTTGCAATGATTTAATTAAACTTTGCAGAACAACAATGTACCTAATTAGAAGCATAATAATTATACCAATGTACCTTTCCATCTTTGAAAGGACTATTAGTCATTGAGGTGGTATGTTTCATAATTTAAGATCATCCTTATTTTCATTTTCTGATTATTTAAGTGCAGTCGTCACTATGTTCAGGTAATTGCTTTATTAAATAGCTTAATTAAACTTCCTGTAAAACTGACAGCTACAGAGATCTTAATGCGTTGCCGACAAAAACATTAACTAATTGCATAGTGTTCTTCCCAGGGCTTACTTACCTCATAAGCTTAATTCATTAGTACTTTAAAGAGCTCTGAAAACTCGGACTGCAATAGACTACGGAGGTGCTTTGTATTGTCAGAGTATTAAACAGAGCTGCTATGCTCAGGAAACAGCCATTTCTTTTTCATAAAGTCTTATTACATGACAGAGAACGTGGGCATTTTAAAGCATTTGCATTTAAAGCAGTAGCTAGAGGGATTCAGTGCAAACCTAAAGCCCACAGAGGGCAAAGATAACAGGAAAGGATGACAGACTTTTTAAAGTTCCCAGAAATACAACTAATTTGTGAAAGTAAATCAAAAAATGCTAGAAACAATTGCTGGAAACAGTATGAGGACTGAGCAAGTAAAAACCACATCTGTGGTCAGATTTTGTCAAGCACAAGCACGGAATTATTGGTGTGACTAAAGAATCTCATTGCTCAGAAGAATTAGTTTGTCATCTGGAAAACTAAACAAGAATAGAAACCCCACTGCACACCACAGCCAAACTTCTTCATCCCCTTCAATATCAGCACTTGTGCGAAGCAAATGAAATAACCCATGTCAACCATGGAGACAAGTTTTGAAGACACTTTAGAAGAAGAACCAGAAATGTTAAATGCTTAAGGATTGGTGAGATTTTTCAAGCAGTACAACTCTCATTGATGGATCTGAAGTTGAGTCAGCTTCATATAAGTACTCAGTATGTTGTGTCTCCTACTGCAATAGCTTAGGTGACACTTTCAATTCCCTTGCAGCGCAAGATCTGGGCATGCACTTCCCATCATTTTCAACATTCTTCCCATTTAGCTTTGTGTTGGAAACCAGTACATTTAAATATTTTTCAATGGACGATTTCTCTTTCAAAGAAAAGAAAGAAGAAGCTAATTCTTGGACTAGTCCTCAATAAATTAGTTCATTAGCCTAAAGGCTTCTATGTATTTGGTGTAACTGAAAGACAGTGTTAAAAATCCTGGGCCTCTATAACAAGCAGTAAGCTTAAATGATGGCTTATAGATTACATTACATCATATTTTTCCCTATGACCCTTGTATTATTGAGTGCTTTGGGTTGGATCATTCTGTCTAGTTTCTTGCCTCTAGGCCTACAATGTCTTCCATGAAACAGCCAGAATTATTCTGAGGTCAAGTAGCTAAATGAGAGCCTGAGACCTGTATATTTGGTTATTTTCTCTTAAGGCGAATTTTGCTGCATTTATTGACACCCAAGCTTCAGCTGCATTTTACAACAGTCACTCATACTTCTGCTACATCCTTTTCACTCATCTTTACCTCTAACAGTTCAAAACATGTTAAGAGCAATCCTTGGTACAAACAGTACTGATAGTGTTGAACGGTAGTCTCCAGTCATTAGTGAAATGCTTTGATGGTGCTCTGCCAGGCCATGAACTGTAAGCCCAAACCCCCTGCTGTACTGGCAGGAAAAGGCAAAGATCAAACTGAGCCAGGCTGGATCAAAATGCTGGAGAGTATGCGCACACTGCCTGTGTGCCTGTGTGAATAGACAGCCAGTGTACCATTTCAGAAGGCTTTTTCCATCGAAATGCAGTGGCTACTCTCCATCTTTTGTTTATAAGCTTTGCAAGAATACTGTCATTTGCCCTGAATATCAATACACATTCACCTAACTGCTGATGCAGAGCCAGGGATGAATATGTACATACAGATACAAAGCACTGCCCCCACTCAAATGTCCACCTTCTTGCACTTTCACAATCAATACTATGTCATGCCACCAGTGCAGTGCCAGAATTAATACATGCCAACAGCACTGCACATGAAAGAGAATTGCCAAAGAAAAGCCTTGGTCTTAGCGACTTAAGGGCAGGAAAGAGGGATGACAGCATCTGGTGAAAACTGAGGATGAATTTGAGGGAAGCAGTTTGTTCTGTTTATAAAAGATACCACAAGTCTAAGATCATTACTGACCATAAAAATGTTATTTGTTAGGACATTAAAATATACCATTTAGTTTTAATGCTCTGCCTAAAGTATTTTCAGCTCACTTACCAAAATCTGTCTTCTGGGGGAGGCACCAATGAAGCAGAGCTTTTAGAAGAAGCTGTAGAGCCAATGATGTTCTATAGGTTACATACTCTGAGATTTACAATGTACTCTGTACAGAAAATAGTAACATCATCACTATAAGCATCTCTCTGAGATTCCATAAAGGTTAACCAGACACATATCCGTTTGCTAGGACTGGATGCTACAGAAAGGTTGCCAATCATCATGACACTGGAGGAGCCTTCAGTCAAAAGCAAGCTTTAGAAAAAGCAACTACAAATATACAATATGGCAAGTAATTGCTCCTGCAGAACAGTACTCAGAAAGCAACAAAACCTTCTCATCCCCAGGCAGTGATGGAGATCATGGAAAAAAATCTGTGGAAAAGAAGTTGCTACACTTGAGAGACCAACAACTTGCTGCAATTTTCAATTGCTAGGAAAAGAGGAATTGATAATAAATACACAATAAACGAAGATGAGACAAAGTTGCTTCTGAATGAATCTTTTAGAAGACTCCTTTAAACAGGGACAACTTCTGGGTGGCATGTCTTTGATAGTCAAGCATATCAGGAACAGGAATTGTTTGATGTCTTAATTATAGTTGTCAAGCTTATATTGGTAGTCACAACAGTTTGGCAAATTTATGACACTGGCAGATTTTCTTATGAAAAGCATTTGGATCTTAGGGTAAGAAATAAAGAAGGTTAAAAAAGAAGACTCAGAACTAACAGATGCAGGGAAGATGCACAGAAATGAGCTCAGTAGGATGGCAGAACATGCAATGAAAACTGTTCATTACAGAATCTTACATACTCTCAAGAGTTCAGACGAAAAAGTTGTTTCCAAAATGAGCCCAATTTTAATCCTAAATACCAATGCTAAATTACTGCATTACATACTCCTAGAGGGTATTAAAGAGTGGCTTGTACAACAGGCAACTTGGAGCTCTTTTTCTGCAGTCTATCTGTGCAAGGATGAGAGAGTTTCTGCTGATTTGCTCCTTTGACCATGAAAATCCTTCAGCCAGAATAGAAGAGAGGCTTAAATGAATTAGCTATGGCAGCATTTTAATACTGTGTCCATTAATGGATGAGGAATTCAAGCTGCTCAGCTGAGAACATAATGTAGCTGCAATACAATCATCACTGTTAACATTACAGCAGAGATTCTCTTTTCCTCTTGATAATTTTATTTTCCTGGATTTTTATTTCTTTGGGCATAGGGTATAGTTTCCTATTTTAAGGGGTAGTTTTACTGGTTGCTAAGCTTTGCATCAGGAAGAGAAGAAAACTTTAGCAGTATTCCCTAAACATAACTTCCAGTGCCTAAAGTGCAGCTTTTGCACATGTATCTGAGACATGAAAGGCTTTATTTGCTAATGGGAGATCTGGACTGCTGAATGGCTGCGAAGACAGTTTCTTTTATTGAGTCAAGCCCTAAGGTGATCATATTTCCAATATAACAAGCCAATTTATCCCCACTGGGTTATGGGACTTTTTTTGCTGGTGCCATACATGCTACACCTGGCACACAAACCTATTAAAACCGTGGTTTAACTGAACTGTAATATGTTATCCATGCAGCTTGGGAAAAAAATTAATTAAAAACCCCACAAAACTACCACAGAACAATGACACTGCCAAATTATTACAGCATTTGGAGACCAACCCTTAAAACCAGGAACTATCCAAAAATCCTCTTGTCTGAACAAGCGGTTGTGGTTTAAGCCCAGTCAGCAACTCAGCCACGTAGTTGCTTGCTCACTCCCCCCCTCCATCTTCCCCCTGCTCAAGGAGAGATAGGGAGGAGAATCAAAAGAATGTAACTCCTATGTCTTGAGACAGGAGCAGTCCAGTAACTGAGGTATAACACAAACCACTGCTGCTACCACCAATAATAATAATGATAAGGGAAATAACAAGGGAAGAGAACACAACCGCTCACCACCCGCTAACCGATACCCAGCCCGACCAAGTACTGATCCAATCCTTCTGGGTAACTGCCCCCAGCTTATATAGTGGGCATGACATGCTGTGGTATGGAATACCTCTTTGGCCGGTTTGGGTCAGATGCCCTGCCTCTGCTTCCTCCCGGCTTCCCCTCCTCCCTGGCAGAGCATGAGGCTCAGAAAGTCCTCAGTCAGAGTAAATATTACTGAGCAACAACTGAAAACATCAGTGTCATCAGCGCTGTTCCCAGGCTGAAAGTCAAACCCACAGCACTGCACCAGCTACTAAGAAGGAGAAAAATGACTACTGCCGCTGAACTCAGGACACAATCCCATGTGATCGAATGAAATTTCTGTTGTATCATCAATATTGAAAGTGTTCCACTTAATTAGCAAGAATGAGCTATTTAGAGAAACATGAATCATGAAAGTCATAAGATTCTGATGTGTCATTGTGTCATTCTGTTTTGCTGTTTCTCAAATATGTAAAAACCTACATTTATCAGCACTTTTTTGTTTTTTTTTTTACAAAAAAAATCCCAAACTAAAGTAGACTGTTATTGAATACCACCCATTAATGAAAGCTATTTCACCTTCATACTACAGCCTGGATGACCACTACTGATGGGGTCATCAGCAGAACTCACCCTGGTAGTGTACGTGTGTCCATCAGATCCACAGACAGCGTTGCCATGCGTCATGGGGCAAGGCTTGCACTTGGCTATGTTAGCTGGTCCAGCCCAGTGCTTCTGAGCCAAGTTCCCTTTCTTTTGTCGAAGGCTGTAAAATAAGAGACACCAGGTTTATTTGAATGCACTTGTGTAAAACAGAAGGAAAAAAGCTTCCTTGAATAAGGCAAGGTCAGATTTTCAACACAGCATTAATTAAAAGCTTGGAAATTAAATATAGCTCTTAACAATGCTTCTATAACATGGCACAGTAAAGCAGGCAAACTAAAAAGTCATAAATTGGTAGGTAGCCATAGATTTACAATACTTGGCAGCTTCATTTTAATTTACAACTACAAATGACATTACTTAAGAATACAGTATTTTGCTGCAGTACGCAGCGCTCCTGGCAAAGCAGGCAAATAATGTCATATCAGGTTGTATTTAGCGACATTTCCACCAGGCCTCCTCCAAGTTGCTGAGTTACTGTTAAGATACTGACAATTTTAAAAGAAAACCCTTTGAAAACATTGTAATCTATATTATGCCTATAAAACCATATAAAACAACTTTGTCACTGCACGTGCCGCAGCCTTCTCCACATGCCAACTACAGAACAGCTGTTATTCTCAGATCAATCACAGTCCCCCCAGGAATGCAATAAAGCAACAGGAAGCATCTCCAAATCCACAAATGCCTTTGTACCATGGGAGTGACTGCAGTTGTCCTCAAGTCATGGACCACTCAATTATTCCATTAAAAGCATCTATGAAAAGACATCTGCTCTGAAAACTTATTGCAAAACATGTGCACTTGATTCTGATTAATAGCTCATTTTCCTGTCATAATGAACTACTTGACTGATACACATTAAGTAATTATCACCAGCTTACTGTTTTAAGCTGATTAAAAGTTTGCTTTAGAAATCACAAGTCAATGTTACAAGGCAGATTCATTTCGGCCACG
The DNA here is from genome assembly GCA_032466535.1 of Forpus xanthops. NCBI lineage: Eukaryota > Metazoa > Chordata > Aves > Psittaciformes > Psittacidae > Forpus > Forpus xanthops. The sequence goes on along the minus strand of JASSUY010023944.1, from coordinate 21,609 downwards.
TGTAACTGTTTTTCACTTGAAAGGCTTTACAAGGGAAGGCATCACATCAGGTTTGCTGGAGACTAAGGAAAATAACTGCCATCTGTTCTTTTGCCACAGTAGAAAAAGATCGGATATAACAGTTCAGCTAGAAATACATTTCAATGTGCTGCTGAATGACTTCATCAGAGTTTGAGGAAAAACATATACAGATATTTTTTAGAGCAATTTCACTGCAGCTTGCAATTTGCCACACAATACTGACTCTGATGTAATGACACATTCAGCTGCTAACATAATAAAAAGTCTATTCTTTCATCTCAGTTCTAGTTTTCTTCAAGTCTAACCTTTGTCAGTGATGAATAGCACTATCAAGAAACTTGTGTCCACAGAAGGAACCTAATCATGGTATCATAAACTATGAAAATAGAAGCCCGGTATTTAAGACTACATTTCCTCTTTATTTTGAAGAAGCTTTCATAACTTACAGAGCAGCTTTTCCTCTTTCAGATTCATTCTGCCTTGCAGAGTTACTGTTACACCACATGCTAAATGCTGCAGACGGGTCATTACTGTCACTGAACCCCAAATACCACTCTGCAGATGTGCTGTCTTATTCTGGGAATGCACAAACCACTTACATTTTCCAGAGTGACTTTCCTGCAGCCTCCTTACCTCCAACAATGCTTTGTTACTAAAATATGATTATCTTATGCTCCATTTCGATACAAGCAGTTCTGTCTTTTCTTCTTGACAAGAAATTTCCTCATTCACTACTTATAGGCCTCTACTTCTACAGTGCACAGCTGAGTATCAAAAAACTGTTTAATGTAGTACTGTAGATACTGATGAGCAGAGCCGGAGAGAGCTATGAAAGGTGCTGTGCTTTCCCTTTGGAGACTACAGAAGGATGCACCATAGCACAAAGACTTTTTTACCTTTTCCGACTTCGATTTCCATAATTTTCATTTCCAAAAGACATACCCTGTGTAAAATGGTTAGGGAGAAAGTTTCAGTCCTAGTTATAGGACAAAAACCAGCTAAGAAATCCTAAACTTGAAGTGTATGACTTAGGGCCATTGTCATCAAAGCAATTATCTGCAAAACATGCAGGATTGAGACGAGCAACTGAGCTAACAAACACTCATCTGAATTAAAGGTACATTGAAGTTCTTAGCTCGACTGATGCCTAAAACAAGAATCACAGGACCTTGAGGCTCCCAGTGGCAAATATAAGGTATGTTGTACAGCACTTCTGGACCAAACTGCATTCAGGCATTTTACACTATAATCTTAGAAGTCCACCCTGAATGCAGCTGATTGTCCTTGTCAGCATAGCCTTACGTACACCTCCCTCTTGATTTCTTTAAGAAAGATCTTGAAGAGACCTGCATTGGTCTCTTCAAGATTCATATTGCAAAGCCAGTTTCTACTCGAAGGCTCCTGTACAGCTAATAATGTTTTCCACATTCTCATCATCACTTTAAAAAAGATAAAGAGAAGGCAATTTAATTTGTCCATTTCAAGTCATTTCAGCAGCTCATCAAGCCTGGTGGCCCTTTCCATCACTTTACTGAGAGGAAAAAGAACATGGACAGCCTTAGGCCTGAGCTCTGTTCTCAGTGCAGCTGCTGTGCTGCCATCAGCCAGCCAGCTGTGTAAAATCAGAGCCTAACCCTTAACTAGGAACTATGATGATTTCACCTGAGCTCAATTTGCAGTGTCTCACAGGTGCTGAAGGAAACATTATCCCCATACCCCTTTTAGGATCTTTTGCTAATGAAAGGGAATTTATTCTCCAAAGAGAGTCACATTTAATAACAAGAACAATTCACAGTGGAGCACACCTCAAAGCATTTTATTCTTTTAAAAAGTATGCAATTTAGTAGCATTTCATATAACGTGTGTATCAAGGCAGGGGATTGCTGCAAGAACCTGCAGCATCCCTGACTTCCACATGTGTGATGTGATTAGCAGCACAGCACAGGAGCCATTTTGGATCCAAGAACCAATCTGGGTTTCTAAAATGAATACATTCTTTTGCAGCTTTGGTTTTGTCAGCAGCAATAGTGCAAAAGATCTTTGAAGGGAGTCAAAACCAATTCTTGTCAGCTTGGCCAAGTCAGCAATAGCTAAAAGCTTTAACTGGATATCCAGCTTCCACACCCCCACCAAAAATGTAGGTAAGCATCTATTTGCCAAAGAGAGAACATCTATTTTCCAAAAGTAAACATGTATTTTTCTGGATTGGTATTTTGAGAAGCTGGATAAGACTTTTGGAAGCTTTTCAATCCTATAACCCCTAACAACATATCAAACATCCAAACAAACAAATTAAAACCTCAGCAAGGATATTGGCTGCCATAAGCAGCCAGCAAATCCCTTCTCAATGGAAGTGCACATTCACATAGTCTGGGAACACATTTTACTATGTTAATCATCTTGTTTTAGAATAAATACATCAAGAGCAAGCCAGGCCAAAGCAAATTAGGCCTTTTTTGTTTTCTCTCCTGACAATTTATCCTACTTTAATCCTGCTTTAAGACTCAGATTTGAACAGATCTACTACAAATCATTAGAAAACAACAACTGTGCAGAAAGAACCAACCAGAAACTCCCCACTGGGGTAAAACTCCACTACATTGATAAGGACAAGAGGGCCACATACTTTCAACATTCCATAAGCAAATAGACATGAATATCCTATTCAAGTATTTAGAGTTACAAGTGACCTCTGCCTGCCTTTGCTTTCCAGACTGGAGAATCAATGCACAAAAAGGTGTAAGATTTAAGGAGCAGTTAAGTCTTACAGAATTCAGCCTCTTTAGTGTTCTAATGCATAAAGAAATCACAGAGGTTTAAAACATTCGCACTTCCACACAGGGAGAATGTACACTGCCTCAACTTCATTACTCATTACACTGACATACTACTTACCACATGCTATGAAAACACAGGGAGACTACAGCTGTTGTGCTTGCCCAGGAACAAGGAGAACACAGCAGGTTTCCAGATGCCACCAGCCAGACATTGGACCATACATGTGAGCTCTGCACAGCCAGCCACAAGCACCTGCACTTCCACACAGGCCTTCCAAACACAAAGCTTTGGCAGTGAGAAGGGAGCTCAGAAGCCACAGGTAAATTGGTTCCACCCAAGATTTAAAGGCTTCCAGGTGCACCCTGAGGAGCCAGAAGCTGAGCACTAACCGGAGCTGTGATGTGCAGCTGCGGCAGCTCAGGGATGCTAATCACTGAGCCTGGTGCCACCTGTGACATGCAGGGCTGCTGCGAGCACCAGCTCCTGCCACTGAGACTGCCTGCTGGGGGGGGGTCTGAATTCTGGTTTTGGTTCAGCAACAGTTAGTCAAACCCAGTGCCTCAAACAGAACATGGAATCATAGGACGGTCTGGGTTGGAAGGGACCTTAAAGCTCATCCAGTTCCAGCCCCATGCCAGAGGCACCTTCCACTGAAGCAGGTGGCTCCAGGCAACTAAATTAAATGCCATATGTCACATACAACTGCTTATCAGTCAAGCCCTATTGAAATAAAATTTAGGAGTTCAGTGTAGCAAAGCAGGCACCAAGTATTTGTGCTTCCCTAGAAGCTGAAAGGGGCTCTGACTAAGAGGAAACTTAACTGGAACAATTCACTATGGAAAGAGTTTAAAATGTATACCCTGTACCATCTCTATGCCTTCTGCACAGTTTGTTCTTGTCTCCCTGAAGGAAGCTTATCACACTAAAGATAAATCCAGCAGTGCCTGGCTGTTGCTATCTTTCCTTTGCATAAGCTGTTTCTCTTGTTCTTGTGGAAAAGAATGACAAAGCTAAAATTTGCCAGCATAAATGGCAATGCTCTCCTCTCTGTTTGCATCATTTCTGTATTCTGTTTATTAGAGCTAAGAGTTTGGCTTCATTTCTACAACCTTTCATATTTTTGATAAGAGCTGTATATACCTTGAGCTACCACCAGTGTAGATATGTGAAGAGTCTACAGGTATTACCTTGATAAATAAAAGGATGCTAAGCTTTGAAATTATTTAATATGACTCCTTATTTAATACATACACTGTAAAATGAGAACAGAGAGATGATCAGAGTAATTCTTCTACCTGGAATTTATGCCCTCACATATGAAGAATAATAACATGTAGAGCTGCCTTGTATTTCAGCATCATCCCATTGGACTTGCACCCTACCACTTGCTTTGATTTCATTATTCAAAGAAATAATTTCAACTATCTGATTGTACTAAGGCTGTTGATTACTTTCTCTGGCTGCCTTTATATCTGCTCCCTAACAGATCTGGCTTAAAAGAGCCATATGAAATAAAAGGCCTCTGCTCACTGTATCTTTGTAGATGTGCAAAGATTCTTACTGGGGCATGGTGGCGACTGGGGACCTTCTGGCAGAATGAGGCTTGTTCAAGACTCTCCCACAGTAAATGGATATTCTACTTGCATGTATGTCATTTCAAACAATGACACTGATGAGATCATATAGGGAATTCAATCTGTTAGTTGCTAGAGAGCACCAGTAGCCACAGGACTATTTGCAGGAAGCAGGCTGGACACAAGAGATAGAGTTGGAGATGAAGAATTTAGGGAATTGAAAAGGAAAATCTTGACTGTTGAGGTGAAAGTGTATCAGGTGTCATTCCTATTAAATGAAAAACAGTTATTTCCAAGGAAAGAGGAAGAGGCAAACCTCTATTTCTTACCAACAGTAAGAAGGCAGAGTAAAAATAAGCATGGGGGAAGAGCAAGGTAACAGGAGGAACTTGTCAGTTAGGTGTAGGGAAGGCTAAAGTTTTGGTATGGCAACATGTTTTGCAAGAAAAACCCAACACATCTTGCAGGGAAAATGTCATAAAGATTCATACATGGATCCTGCTAGGTCCAGCTAGCAACCAGCTCCTGAAAGAGAATAAAGGGTCTTGGGACCCAGGGTGCTCAAGGTTATGTGCTCTGCAAGATGAAGGATTCGTTTTCTTTTCTATTTTCCTCTGTGTTTGAAAGGAACAGAGGGTTTGGAAAAGCTGACATAGATTCCAAGAACCGAGAGGGACAGAAAAACTGCAGTCTGTTTGGCTGACTGATTCAATACAACTGCTGCAGGTAGTTCCTGAGATCCAGCAATGCTGAGGCGAAGAACCCTCTGAATACATCTCCTTGAGCAAGGCTGCTCAAACACCAGCAAGGTGTCTATACAGCTGCAATATGGCATTTAAATATGGATACTATTAAAATGCCAAAACAACTAATCTGCACAATATCACCTGTCTCAGTACACTAGGTACTCTTCTGAGATGCTGGCACCTGGCCTTACATATTCCCAGACTAACATGATAAGATTGTTTATTAAGGTCTTTAGAGAATCACATGGCTTTCTGCATTCGGACTCTTTAATACATAAAAATGGGGTTTGAGAGGTCCACTCAAATTCTCAGCTAACAGATTGTTGTGCTTATAGGCAATTTATTTCTGAATCTAAATTCTTGATGATTTGCAACTTTTAGACCTCATACATATGCTCCACAGCTGCATAGATATGAAAACTGGTGAGATACACAAAGGCAAAGAACCAAAACAAGAAATCCACACAAACAGAAGATGCTGGTGTTTTCAGGAGTCGTTATGCTCTCCTGAATAAATAACACAGCTTCTAAACTCTGCTTGTTCTCATGAATTTTCATAAGAGAATTATTTTCCTTTTCATCGTTATTTTTCTACGAACATAAAAAGGAATCTCAGACACCAAACTCTGTAAAAATAAAATTAAGTGCCTTGACTTTCAAAGGAAGAGGGGAGATAGCAGGAAGCTCACAATTGAAGCTGAAATCTTCTCTACCATTCTCAGTTTGGAGCAATCTTCAGCAGCCACTTTGGGTTTTGCAGGCTGTGTCAGATGCTGTAACTTGGCACAGAGCGCTTAAAGGTGAAGAGTGCTGCAAATTTAATAGTTCTGTTGGCATTGGCTTTCTTTCTTTCCTTCCTTCTATGACATTTTTTTCTCTGCTACCAGAAAAGAACACTTTTTAAGGGGATGAATGTACCTCCTCTCTGGCCAGGATCTGATTATTTTGATATTAATATATTATATTGATCATGTCTGCCTCCTCCCACTGGCAGAATTTGCCAAGTTCTCTGATGAAGCTAAACTACTGATGGCATGTGAGATTAGCCTGAGCTGTCACATTTGTTTGGGAAGGAAAGCTGATCCTCACTCACTCTGCCCTGTTTCTTGCAATTAGACAGCTTCAAAACTGTTTTCACTAAATCAGGCAAAGCAGTAATTTTCCACCATTTCCCTGCTACAGATCATATTTCTACTTACAATGCTGAATGCTGTGTGGCCAAGTAGCTCTGCAAACAGAAAGGTGCAAGCTACTCAGTGGGGCTAAAAATCATGGCAGGTACCTTGGCAGCATTTACTAACCCCAGAAAGGTCCAACATGACTGATGAATCCTCCAGGAGCTGTGGATAGATAAGCTTTAAAATGGGCCTCATTCTCAGCCATACACAGTGTTTGGTTTTCTACCATTCAAACCTCAATGTCAGACATTCAGCTTTTTGGCAGAATGACACTGCTGGGACAAGCTAAAGGGTTAAAATAGGTGGCAGACCCACACTGGGATCTTTATCAGCTCTGTGTCCTTCCATATGGTTTTATAGCCTGGCCTTATTTATTGCAGCATGATTCTACTACAAATCATAAGCAGCACATTCCTTACTTTTACACTCCAAAAAGCCCTACTGTCTAAAAAGTATGAGACTGTGAGTTTTCTAAAGCAAAATGGTTCAGAAATCTTCTTGTCACTTTGCAACTGCAGGGAGAACTCAATGAGTCCCCCCAGACCAAGCATCCTTAGACAGCTCAGCTGTGTTCTGCTTCATTATGTTGATTTTGCTTCTCCTAAGGCGAGTAACATGCAATCCTCACAAAAACTGACATATTGCGGGTAGGGATGAGAAAATAATGCATTTTAAAAAATATAGTAATAATTCTTGCCCTTAAGGCACTAAACCAAATGTTTCCTTTTAAAAATGACTGCACAGGACTTCTGCTGTGTGAATACTTGCTACCAGGATACAAACAATCAGTTACAAGCTGTGCTAGCAAAATATTTGCCCCTTCTGACACATTTTATTATGAGAGGCTTATTAAATTCTCAAGAAGGTTACAGCAGATTAAGCAGTTGAGGATGTCTACAATTAGCATCAATTACTTAAGTATTCATATATGATTTCTGAATAGAATTGGCTTGTCAAACAAGACAATTAAAAGAAAGTAATCAATCCCAAAGCCACCTCCAGAGTGTAGTCAAAATCCACTGTTCAAGGTTGGTTTGGGGAAATAGTCAGAATGCAGTTTCCTATGTCAGAATAAAATGAATGTGAGTGAAATGCATGCTAACCAAACCAGTTATAAATATTGTAAGGAACTGGGTAATTTCAAAATCCCATCCTTTTTAGCATCTAAATAGGCTAATGCTCCTGTTGCTTATTCAGCACTGCTGATTTACAGAGCTCAGTACTATGAATGTCTAAGCATTCTGCTGAATTTCTCAACATATTCACTGCTGTCAGTCTGGTTTTGATGCTAGAGATGGAGCTCATAATATCCATACCATTCCCAGCTTCTCCAGTGAGGCCATCAAGAGCATTAACTGTCTTAAATCTGGCTATGTCTTAATGAAAGGTGACTGGAGCTTCAGGAAGGTCCCAAACTGATAGACAGAATTTACATAATCACATTAATTTATGACGCTAACTGAATGCACATGATCCAGTCTGGAGACAGCACATGGGGAAACACACCTTCAGGTAAAATCTGAAGCTGAATGCAATCGACATACTTGCAGAAACTACAAGATATCCATTTCATGAGTTACTTCCACTGAGTTATTATGATTTCACTTTGCTGTGACCTTGAATCATGAATCCTAGCAACCATGCATTACAGACCATCCATTCTTTGAATACATAGTTCCATAAGCACCCCTACCATGAAGGCTCGAGGTACCATTAAAATGTAACGTAGCTATACATTTACAACTTAGAAAGCTTCAGCATTCAGCAGCAGCTTCCTCAAAAGCATATTTTACCATGTGAAAAAGTGAGACACAGCCAGTTACACATTAAGATATGCAGCATGAGTTCATCTGTGACTTCTACAGTCTTTGTAAAAACAAGAGATGTAAATACTTTGCTGCTAAAGTATTAATCAGGAAATGGTTTAGTGTAGCTGATGTTGGCTTAGTATGTGCCACCTTACAGTAAATGACTCATTCCCATCTGAATTTCACTTCAGCATACATTTCCCTTTGCTTATCTTGCTGCAATCAACTACATGTCTATGTTGCCACCACTCTGCTTTTGTCACCTTTTGTCCTTTGTGACTTCGCTATGAAAAACTAATGGACTGAACAAGGGTCAACGTTTCCTCATCTCTAGTAACTCATTTGGACTAATCCTTAATTAACCATCTCACCCGTAAAACATAGCCACCGTTTTGATGATGCTCTTGTGAACTGTGCTGTACCCCTGTGAGCTCCCAAATAGCTTCCTCAAGATTCTATTTAAATCCCCTTCTCTCCACCGTCCTTCTCACTATTGATTCCTTGCACCCTATGCTTATTCTTGTCATTTCATTCCACCATTTCTTTGCTGCTATGGTGGAAATCCAGGGACTGCACTACATTTTCTTCACTGCAAATTAATTCTATTCTTTTTTCTCCTACATTGCTGCATTTGTCCAAAAAGCACTTTTCTTCTGTCAAAAGCTAGTCTGTAATCTGCCTTCTGCCTGACTCACATCTCTCTCTGCCAGCCCTATTTGCTCAAGATCTGGTCAACTTTTCAAAGGAGAATTTTATGAAATTGTAAAGGAATTGCAGTGCTCTTTCCTACTCACTGCTGTATTTAACCATTTGGAATCCAATCTTTCAGCCTGACCACTATGCTCTGACCTCCTCCCAGATAATCTCCTTTTCCTCTCACTTTCTTCCTCCTACCTCTGAAACTTTCTTCTGCTTCATTCAACCTCAAAAATGCAGTTCCATGGAGAAGCAGTTATTTCACCCACTTTTAACTATTCTTTCCACTTCTGCTAGAAGGTATAATATTAAGTATTATATTCTCTCTAGATGGTCTCTCAATATCATTTTGGTGCTTCACCTATAACAGTCTTGTCCTTTTACCTTTTTATGCTTGAATCTTTGGTAGTCTGAGAAACTTTATAAGTGTCTTTCTGGTTTATCCTTCTATCTCTTTGTATTATTACTATGATTTCTTCTTGGGAACATCTTGCCCATATTGAAGTTCACTATGTCAGAACTAAGCATACAGTATTTCTTCTCACATCAGCTTCTCCGTTTTTAGGCCACTGTTTCCCTATCATGACATTTATCATCTGGACTTATTCTGTAACTGTAGCCTTCCTTTCCCAGATGCAAGCCATAGTAAATTATCCTTCTGCTTTCCACTATATCCAAGGGGAAAATATAATGAACTTAGCTATGGTCATACATCATCTTCCTAAAATCCTTCTAGATCACCTGATCATTCTCACATTTTGCTTGTTTACAGCCTATTCATTAATTTTCAGCCTGTACACTGCTTAAGATACAATATGTACTTTTACCTTTAGACTTGTTCTGGGTCATTATTAAATAATACTTTGGGTGAGGGAAGGAGATATTTGCAAAGACAGAATACAGAAAATGAGCCTGTTTATTCTCAGAACTGGAAAGTAATTTTACACCTTTTGCATGAGGCCAATGGCTGGTTAAATCCTACTCTCAGGGTTGTAGTAAAGCAGCTGTAATGCTCTAATGACCCTTACTTTTTTCTTACCTTTTAGAATTTAGCAGAGAGGTGAACAGGTAAACTGGAGTAATCACACCACTGAATATCAGGAACACTGAAACCTCAGCTTGTGTTTTCTGACCCACAGTCTACACAGTACTTATCTCATCTTGATCATGATCCTAAGGTGTCAGTGACAGAGCTCCTCTCTACTCTGCTGTGAAGAGGGCAGGGTTTCCATTTCAGTACTCAATGTATCGCTGGTGTGCTGTCAAGGGCTGGGTGAAACTCATTATAGAACGAATAGCTCTTACTGTTTTTCATCACAAACCAGAATATAAGTTTCTGAAGGACTATGAACTTCAGTTACACAGCACAGCTCAAAATGAAGCAAAAATTCCTGATCGAACAAAGGAATTAATTAGAAAGAACTCCTCAGACCTGAGCTCTGCCTTTGCTAAGCTAAAATATTGTTGCAAATGAAAAATTTATGCATGGATAAAACATCGGAGCTCAAGAAATTAACTATGGATGAGGCGCTAAGCAGGAACAACCGCAGTGTAATTCAATTTGGCAGTCCTGGGCTTCAGGTAAACTGGATTAGCTCAGACTAGAAACATCTGTCAAAGGACTTGAAAGAGATTTAGAGCCAGATGACTGACCAGAATAATGGCACACGGCATTACAATGTACAGCAATGAAGAACGGACAGACTAATTTATACAACGAAACTACAAGATGTCCTTTCTGTACAACACAGACCATCAATTTAAATGCCAATAAGGGACAAAGAAAGAATTTCTAAAGGAGAGGAAAGAAAAGGTAAAGGACACATAAGTTTCCTGTGTTTCTATCTGGTGAGTCATCTTCTGAGCAAGGCAAGAAACTGGATGCTAGACTAGAGGAGCGGGTTTGACTCTTTATCAGGTTTTCAACTCGTTTTAACCAACCCTATTCTCTTGAATTCTTAACTCATTGAAAAAAATTAAGAAAACCCCCTTACATTATGCTTCACTACTGAAGGTTAATGAGTATTCTGCAGTTGATGATAACTGATTGTAACAACCAACTAATTAGAATGTTTGCTTTCAAAAAAGATGTGGTGATCAAAGCTAGCGCCTAACTCAGCAAAGCAACATTCCCAACTGTCACTCCCCATACATATTAAATAGCATTTTCCTAGATATTATCATAATAAAGCAGTGACAGAGTTACCATAATAAAAGTAGCATAAGCAAACCATATTAGGTCTTACTATACTTTTCATAGTATGAATGTGGATGATACAGACAATTCTCTTCAGCAGCTGCACAAATATAGATAATTACCAGAAATACAGCACAGCCATAAGTCGTAACAAAGTGCACCTGAACAGGAAGAAGCAAATGCTGACTAGTCGAAATCATCCCTGGGAAAATGGGTTTCCATATCTGGAAAACGCTGAAGTAGAAAAGAGCTAATCTTGGCAAATTGTTTCCCTACCCAAACTCAGAGTTATTGGCTACTTTAAAGGCTTTTTATATTAAAGTGAAACTTACACCAGAAGTTGTTATAAAGGAAACTTCAAAATCAAACTGAAATATTTCAAGGTAAGATGAGCAAAGGCCTGGAGCAATTGGGCTGGACTCTATTTTGTGTCTAATCTAAAGACTCCAGTTATCTGAAGTGATAAGAAAATAGTTTCTCACCCATTCCAATATAGAATACTAATAAACTGATTTAATGAGTGATCAGATCACATTTATCCTCTGTATTTTATGAAGCCTTTTGAGATCAATACAGTTGGAAAACTCAAAATTATTACCAGTGAAAGGAAAAAAGAAAAAGGTGAAATAGAAGAAAAAGTGGCAAAATTGCAACATAATCTGAAGTCTTAAGGCTACGTTCTCCAAAAGAAACTTCAGAAGAGTTTTGTACCTTTGAGGTAACTTATAAACATCTTAAATCTGAGTGTGAACAATGCTGTTATTAAAAAGTTGGCCAAGATTTCTGTGCACAACTGAAATAACTCTGTTGAAGTACCTTCTCCAGAACTTTCACAGAACTATTCCATTCTAGTGGAATGTGCTACATGAAACATTTACAGATGAATGATTTATTTTGAGTCAAAACTGGGACTGCAGTAGAAAGCTCGTCTAATCCAAATCCTAGCTCTTGGGACAGTCCTTCCTTGACTCTCTTCAAAAGATGGATGCACAATAAGAAGCTGTCGTGGTTTAAGCCCAGTCGGCAACTCAGCCATGCAGTTGCTCTCTCACTTTCCCTTTTCTTCCCCCCCTCTCCCGAAGGGATGGGAAGGAGAATCAAAAGAATGTAACTCCCATGTCTTGAGACAGGAGCAGTCCAGTAACTGAGTATAACACAAACCACTGCTGCTACCACCAATAATAATAATAAGGGAAATAACAAGGGAAGAGAACACAACCGCTCACCACCCGCTAACCGATACCCAGCCCGATCAAGTACTGATCCAATCCTTCTGGGTAACTGCCCGCAGCTTATATAGTGGGCATGATGTGCTGTGGTATGGAATACCTCTTTGGCTGGTTTGGGTCAGGTGTCCTGTCTCTGCTTCCTCCCAGCTTCCCCTCCTCCCTGGCAGAGCATGAGGCTCAGAAAGTCCTTGGTCAGAGTAAACATTACTGAGTAGCAACTGAAAACATCAGTGTTATTAGTGCTGTTCCCAGACTGAAAGTCAAAAAGACATCACTGCATCAGCTACTAAGAAAAAGAAAAACTGACTGCTACTGCTGAACCCAGGACAGAAGTGCAAAGTAGTACAGATTCAGTATAGAAAGAAAGATGAGAAAAACCTGAAGATGAGAATATAGATAAGGCCAGAGGACAAATAACAATGCCTAAAAATAAACAGGAGGTAAAATCTATCAGTGAAAATGACTGGGATCCCAATGAGCTGCACAGCATGATTTATAAGGCAGATATGTAAGATTTGCTGCACAGAATGATTTACAAGGCACATATATAAGATATAGGGGTATAGTTTCCTTTTCCTGAAAAGTAACATGATTTTGAAGCTTTACAGGGTTGTAAAAGAACCTCAAGGTACAAAAATTGTTCTTTATTTTAACACTGAATTATGCTGTACAAGAGCATGGTTATTCAGATGTGTGAGATAACATAAGCCTTCATTAAAAGACAAAAGAATTTCTTATCAAATCTTCTAGGCACAGAAAAATACACAGACTATCAGAGTATATTTATTTCATGGCAAATGAAAGAGTTAAACTATATTATAAGCAAAACAGTGCCATAGTTGGAGCGATCACATCACTAAGCATTCATAAGATTATTTCTGCAGAATCCTGCAGATCTAATAACAAGTCCTCAGAACACTCTGAAGCATCTGCTTTTCCTGGAAATGTATGAAGAGAGGTAATGATAGAAATTGCCTATTCAGTATGCACAGAGACTTCTAAGTAAAAAAGGCTAGCTAAGGGTTATTGGCAAAGTTGCTTTGGAATAGCTCTTATTAAACATATTGTTCCAGAAAATAGAAAAGAAAGCAGATTGGGATTTTTTTTGGCATTTATGAGAAGACCCAGGCAAAGGATTTTATCTTTTAGAAATCATAATCCACTATGCTTCATCTCTATCACTGTAGAAGTAAAATATGAAATCAGCAGTGCTAGCTCACCTCTAAATAACGAATAGAGGAGAGAAAATGTCTCTGGACACTTTTCCAGGAACAAAGCCATACTCTGCCTTTTGAGATAATAATGAAAGAAAATAATGTCTTATTTTCTCTAGGTACAAGTGGCAATTGAATCCTCAAGTCATTTGGGGGTAACTACATACTATAGATCCTCTTCAAACCTTAACATGAAATAAATTTGTCTGATTTTACTGACTTCTCAAAGCTGGAGTGAATTTTTACCCTTCAGTTAACAATAGCAGTACAATCTCAGTAGAGCTCAAGTCCCAGTTGAGTGCCACCAGGCTACTGAGTGAATTTTACATAATTAATAAAATATTCATTGGGTCAGGCATGGACAGATGCCACTTTGACAGCCCAGTGACTAGGGCACTCACCTAGGCTGATGAGACCAAATCCCTTCTCCGGTTAGCACCAAGCAAAAGGACTAAAAACCACAGACTTTCAGGGAAAGCCAATAACCACTTATCAGAAGATCCAGGAGACACTTCTACCTGAGTGACAAGGCTCTTTTTCACGTTCTATGTTCAAAGTCTCTTCACCATCCTGTTCACATTTCTGAGGTGAGACTTTCTTGTCAAGAACTATTCTTTGTGTTTCTAGGAAAGGTTCTGTAGAACTGACAGGAAAACCACTTTGGCAGAAGGCTCCAGAACGTAGCTACTCAGTATGTAAAGCTGAAAACTTGTTTTCATTATAAGCTCATTTCTGTTTCCACTCCCTTATAATGTTCCAGTGTTAAAAAACAACTCAGCAGGGAACTGAGTGCAAACTGAGACTCCAAAGACCATGCAGATAATTCCACAAAGTTAAGAGCTAATTGAAGAACATTAAACCCCCCCATTTGAAGTACTGTATCTAATTGCAATATCTGATTTCATAGAGGTGGCAGTTTTACACGAGCTGCAATACAAGTTTTCTTTTTGCTTTTGTTTTTGATGTATTAATTAGAATAGGAAATAACTCTGGAATCTGCTGGAAATTTTTACTTTCTAAATTGCTATCGCCGAACATTCTGCATTTACAATAAATCTTACAGGGCTTCATTGTTAAAGTAGAGAACATAAATCCAATAATTGATAGCAAAAATGAAGGCTGGATAATTCTCTCTCAAGTAATTTGAAAACTCCTTAATCTTCATGCCCTTGCTGCTCCACAAAGATTTAATAGCACAGATTTGTAGAAATGTTTCCTGGTAATTATGCTTCATTAAGGTAGCAGAATCTATCATGATACATTTGCTATTTATTTATTTATTTTAGTCAGTTCTACGCTATTGCCAGTTAAGTGTCTTAGAATGAATATACAGCCCTTGATAAAAGACATACCACTGAATTTACAGATGAGAAAGGAGAATGTAGAGCCTCCAAACATAAAAATTACCCCACTGGCTTCCAAACCTACAGATGTGTAATTATGAGATGGGCTTTAATCAACAGATATATTTCTGTTGAGGAGTTCAGCATCGTCTCATGAACAGCCTGTTCAAAGCCTTCAGACCATCAGATCCACCGGGTCAAATCCTGAGCGCTGTGTGGTTCTGAAATTACAACTCTTTAGTGTTAAGGAGCCATAAAGGAACTTGATATGAGATCAAATTTGATCTTTTGACTACTGGCACTGAAAATTTAGCACAGACTTTCACAGCACGTGCAAAGCAGAAAGAATGAGGGGAAGAGCTCAAACCACAGGAGAGAATTTCCTTCCTTTCCTTATTGGTTTCTGATGTTCAAACATTTGATCAGCTCTTCCAATTATTAAGAGAGATCACACAAGTATTTTGCATTGCTGATATGGACTGTAATTGCAACACATACTCTTTTCCTTCCTTGAGTCCTTTAAAAAAGGCTGGCTGTAAAGTAAGGTTTAACACAAAAATATCACAACTTCTCCCACCTTTCTTTTTAAAATGCAGAAGATGCTCATGGGAATGAAATTATCGTCTATTATAAGACTGGTTTAAATCTAGAAACACAAGCAGTATTCATTTCAAATGTGTCCAAAATATTACATTTTTTGCCTAGTAAGTTAATGGCACAACATTGCCTTTCTATAGTTAATTTTAAGTGGCACTGTGACACCTGAACAGATACATTTAAAGAAGAGAAATACTTTGGGTTGATTTCTATTCATCATTAGTACTCTTTATGTACAGAGCTTTAAACAGACTGCACTTCGGTGGGTTCTGTCCATAAATAATGTCATTTGTGGTTCACTGGTTGAATTAATCTGATATAAAATTACTAAATTGAGAATCTGTAGGTTGATCTCTTGATGAGTTCTGGCAGAGCGCTAAGCAGGCAATCATAAGCTTATTAATGAAAAGAGAAGGACAGAAATTGAATTATTAAAGAAGCAAGAAGTAAGAGATTAAAAGTTAATTTTGGTAACATAACTTGCACCAAATAAGAAAATGATTGATGCAAGAAGCTCCTTTTTACTGTTTCCATATGCTATTTCTTGCAAGAGAGCCATTAGATGGAACTACACGGCTGGGAAAGGGACAAAATACCTAAGAATACCTTTTTCAACTTCCTGCATTAGCTGACATACATGTCTTTGCGGCTAATCCAGTTTGGAACTTGCAAACTTATGCAGAAATATAAGTTTTTTGCAACTTTTAAATCAAAAAGGAAAGATACTTGCTGATGCTCAGCACGGTCTTGGATATGGCTTCATCATTTTTCCTAGTGAAGTTTTGGGACTGAAATTATGTTGAATGAGACAGGATACTTAGCCAAACTGCATAAAACCACTTCCACTAACAGAGGAGCCAGTTTCCCACTAACAGAGCCATAGACATATGGTAGGAAGCTGTGAACCATCCAAGGCAAGAGATGCAAAACAAGAGTATGGCCCAGCTCATTAGACTTTTAGACTGTTGTTATCAATGACTTTCACTAGATAGCAATAACAGGAAAATCTCAGAAATGTAATGGTAAAATATAGAACTGTTTTATCAACAATAAAGATCCGTTTTGGTAGGTCTAAAAGTTATATACGTTGAGTTTGTATCACATTCAAGAGACATGATTATAAGCAGCAAACTGACCAGCGCCGAATAAAACATAAATAAACATAAAGAAAACTAAAGCAGTATTTTTGAGACCTAATTTGTGAATTCTATACAAAATATATTGTTTGTAATATTCACTGCAATTGGAATACATAATGCCATTTGTCAAAAGGCAGATTTTAAAGTGCTGCACATTTAATACTTTTTCCAATATAATGGGATGTTGGAAAGTGAAGAAAAGCTTTAATAAAATTCCTTTGCTGTAAACATCAGTGTTGGTCTTACAAAAGCAGGCCTTTTAAAAAGACTTTTCCACTGAACACATTGATGTCCTGGGGCTTCAGCAGCAAAAACCAGCAATAAATTTAGAATCTGCAGTAAACAGATTATTGCATAAATACAGAATCATTTTCAGAGCACTGGAGGTCATTTGTAAACATTAAATAATAATTTCTGACTGACTGGATTACTCAACAGATTTAAGATAGGGATAAACAGCAAAAATACAGACACATAATAAATACTATTACCAGTTTGCTTCCAGCAATTCTATGGTTAAAAAATTTAACACCAGAAAATACAGGAGTGTGAATCAGGAAATACATCCGTAATACATCCTTACCACAGCCCATTAAACCTAGAAATATTGTAGATTCCAAGTCATGAGAGGATTAATGTAGTCGTAGGGAAAGTCAGCCAAAAGCTCAAGGTGAAAAACCATGCATGGGACCTACAAGGCCAATGGTCAAATGTAGTCCTGCTGACAGGTATACGGAGAGCCTGTAGAACTCTGCTTTTGTTGCACAACCTAATATACCTGCCTGTTTGCCTTTTAATAATAGTGATAATGACAATATGTTAAGGTTGTTTGACAAAGCATTGAAAAGCCAAGAATTACCAAGCTACTCTGCATGCAAAACCTAATGTCTTCTTACAAGATGTGTACAAAGGCAGTGAGTCTATACATTTGTTCATTATTTGTTTGTTAGCAAATCTCCTGACATTTGCAAGCAGATGACATTTATACCAATTACTGTTTTCATTTCTTGCTCACTTCAGAGTGAGCAAGAGGAGCTTCCTAAACAACAAAAAGGCCAACATCCCTTATGTTATAAACTGATCACAAGAGCCCAGAATAGACAAATGCCATAGAAGAGGTGACTGAACTTCTAACTCAGCCTTATTCCAGGTATCTCAAGGGAAATAGCTTTTGGATGTTATCTTAGCTCTGGATGCTAGCTCTTGGCAAGTTGGTGAGAGCTGTATCAAGACGCTTATATATGATCAATTCTGCAGTCAAGAAAAGAACCCACTGAGATAGTAAAACCATTGAAGAACAGACATTGTGTTGCCCTTAGTTTATATTTCATATATTTAATTTTTCCTAATGGCTTGTGATCCCTATGAATCTGCTGCACAAAGTTAAGCTCACATATTAACTTTCAGACATGCATTTTCCACCATTATACTATCATACTATTCTACGATTCTATAAACACTGAATTTTATATCTAGTTTCTATGTAATGCCTAACCAGGTATGTTGCAGTTATTTCAATCTCCCTCTTCCCTATCTTTTTGTTATCATGTTCATAAAAAATGTTTTGCTCAGAGAGAAGTAATCTTGACTATTGTATGTTTGTACTGAGGATAAAAGAGATATATAATGCTATGTAGAAATCCTTGAAATGGCAAATTGCACGTTTATCTGCCATATATATTAATCCAGAGATGCAAGAACATCAAAGCCAGAACTGCTTTCCAGAAAGCTCAGCTGAAAGCCTACCTGGAATACCGACTTCCAAATTGCAGCTAAACTACCAGGGTTCATGGAAGGACAACTACAGGTTTAAAGCAAGTATGGACAGAATAGGCACTTAGAAGAGGTATATAATATAAGCAATGACTCAGAGGGAATATAATACCTAAAGATGTGTAAAGAGTTTAAATAGCAAGAAGACAAAGTGATAATTTTGGGTTTCATTCCTCCACTGATCTCAGCATCAAGCCCAATAAGCTCTGCTACAAAGGAAAACTGAGACATTCAAGAGATGTTTTCTTTAAGAGAGCTTTCTTGCAAAAAAGAAGCCTGGCAAAACCATAGGTCATGATTTCCAAATAAATAGTGAGGAACCAAGAAGGAAAACTCCTCGAGTTTTAGCTGGATTTGAATAAATTTAGTCTGTATTTCACCAGGTTTCTACCCAGAAAGGTTGAGATGCTAAGAATTCTTCTAAACGGAGTAGAGAGGGCAATAAACCTTATTATCTTTAGGACAGAACTTGGCTAGCTAATGAAAAAGTTTATATGATACTGTTGCAGAAGAATCGGATTTAATGATCCAAGAAGTCACTTCTGGTCTGCTTTTATATACTTCTAAAAGCGTACAACTAGAAATAGTATGAATAGGAATATCACAAAGCAGTTTCCAACCCATTCTGTAATATTATCTTTATGTGCACAAACTATGTTAATTAAAGTGCAGAAGATAATAGGTTATTTTCTTATTCTATTCGATATAATAACTTTCTGATGATAACAAAGGTATCCAGAGGTACTGAGGTGGTTTTCAGTCCGTGCTCTGATACTTGTCTAAAAGGAATTACGCAGCAGGAGAATGTCTCAATAACCATTGTGTTTCCTTTTGCGCTCGCAGCATCCTTACAGTAAAGAAGAGCACAGTAAGATAGGAGCTGCAGCATAAAAGACGATGACCTTAGCAGTAAGACATTCACCCCAGCAGCCAGGTTCTTGGTGACTGTGAATAAAATAGAGCAAATTCCCTGTCGATAGCAAGAACAAGTTCATCCATTGCTATTGCCAAAGCAGATAGAGATGAGGACTAGACATGCTAAAATCCATTATAAAAGAGCTACGCACTATCATATATTTTAAAACTTACTCATGTCCAATGGGGGACAGTCACCTTGCACTACTCTAATGATCTCTAAAGCTGATGAAGCGTGACTAACTATAAGCTCTGGGAAGGGAAGTGCAGAGTACCTAATTGGCCTGGGGATGCAGAAAGTTTTGTATCTAGGCTATTGGTGACAATTTCTACCATGGGAGGTATCTGTGCTCTGCCTGATCCCACTTTAGCAAGTCTACATTCTTCTGTGGAAGTCTGAAAATGCATGGAAATGCCAAATACCCCATGCAAAACTTAGGCACTTTTTGCTTTGAGTCAGGAACCATACTCAAACTCAGCTTTAAAGATAACTGCAGTATTTAAAAGCCAAAAAACATGGATCATTCCTTCTACATGTTTGCTATTATTCAGGGGTCTTTTACCCCTGAGTTTTGAAGTACACCAGTCTACAGCATATCTACTGCTCAGGAAAGCCAGAAAACAGCCTAAAAGTTACAGGAAGTCTTGTCTATTGAGAGGAGATACCAGAGCCACCTTCCTCCTAATAAATAGAAGTATTTTTGTGTAGAAAGTCCTGGCTGCAAGTAGGTCACTCTCATGACTCAGAACAGAACTAGCTCATCATCCTGACTGATAAATGCTAGTCCCTCCACAGACTCTCCCTATGGTCTCTTTAGTTAAAAGCAATTTACCTTAGGCAGAGTTGAAAATGAGAAATGGACCACTTGGAGAATGAGTCCTGCAGTTTACAGATTATTCTGTTCAGTAGAGTAATATCTGCTTTTAAAACCAGCAAATGCTGTTCCAATATTATAGCATCCTTGGAATGAATCCCAGGCTGTTAAAGATGGAGACTGACTTGGAAGAAAAGTTACTGACCTTTGGGAGTTCATGCTTAGATTGTAATTTTCATAATCAAAAGCTTAAAAATAACTGGAACAGGGAATAAAGGATAGAGCCAGACTTGTGTTGCTCTCTTTTAATATTCAGTGGTCCCCTTGAGCACTTGTAGATTGATGGCACATCATACCACGTGCTCTCCGTCTTGTTAAAAGGCAACTTAGCCCACACAGGAAAAACAAACATTCCTGACTTCCACGAGCCTGCTGCAAAATCCAAAGCCTTTGCACTGTAGTAGAGGCATGCCTTTGGTGTCAGGCAGTCCAGAGATTAAATACGTTTAAAAGCTTTCATACTTTCTCTAAGGACCTGCACACATCACTTGCACACCACCTGCACATCACACTCTGTGACCTCAAAGCCCCCTTTCTCTTTGATTTTCCTGGATGCTCATTTATTTTGCTGGACAAACAACATGTGCTACAGTTAAACTCTGCAATGTACCATCAGTGACTAGATATAAGAAAGAATAATACTCTTTACAGAGTAACGCACTATGGTTCACAAATTACAAAAAGAAAAGCTATTTACTCCTGTTCATGTCTAAAGCTTTCATTCATAGAGGATTAATACAATTCCTCAAGATTTCTGTCAGAGGTACCCTTGGGAATAATAAACCTAAACTTTGGTAATTTCCCCAGTATAATATATCTGTTTGGAAAAGTCCCTAATGCAATCTGTTGTCTTTTTGCGTTTAATCAAAAATTTCAGTGCTCCTTCTTCAAAAGCGAAGTTCTATGGCAGTAGATTAGAGAAATCAATGCTCGGTATTTAAGTGGGTGAAATGGTTTGCATTAAACCATTCTTTCTACCAGGGAAACTCCATATTTAGTGACTCCAAAACACAGTTTTCAGAGGGATGTAAATACTGTTGGATTATTAACTGGAAAAAAGATCAAACACATTAGAAATGGTTTTATTTTTTTTCTGCAATAAAAGTAAAATGAATTTCTTTTTTGCTCTGAACTGGGCAATTTTGTTCCCTTAATGTTAATAAACAAAAGAACTCCTTTGGTTCTCCTAAACAAACCTGCAGTCAAAAATTAACTCTCAACTGTGGAGTTCATCCCAGAACTTGTGAAAAACTCAGTGGATGTGAAAAATGATTTTGATATTAATGTTCTCTGCATCCAGTGCACACATTAACAATTTAATCTTCATAACAATCTTATTATAGAGCTGCACAATCCTCAATTATTGAGCTGAGTCCCACATCTCACCATTAAAGTTACAGGGCCTGTTTCTCCACAAAGGGCTCAGTGTCCCAGAGCATACTTTGACATGACAAGGGGTAACGGGTTCAAACTGAAACAGGGGAAGTTTAGATTGGATCTGAGGAAGAAATTCTTTACTGTAAGGG